>PVIJ01002861.1:20450-149043 GCA_004024925.1 Scalopus aquaticus | reverse complement strand
GGAGGGTTTAAAGCAAATGAACATAAAAGCAGAACAGAAAGCACCCTTCTAAAATTCCTGTAGAGAACAAGAGCCAGAATCCTTCTGCTAACTGACTTCATTCAGAGTAGAAAGAGGCGCATTGTTTTTACAGTTTTAAATCCCAATTTAACATGAAAAATCAGCTGCATTTTAAGGACAGGGGGCCTATCTTCTGCTTACATAGAGGAAGTGTTATCATAGGCCTTCTGAGGTGCAATGTGACTGGAAACTTTTTTTATGCACCATTGTTTCCAGGGTTGTTGTTTGTTTTTTTTTTAAAGTAACATTGGTTATAACATTATAAAGGTTTCAGGTGTCCAAACTTGTAAATCAACATCTACATTTGCAACCGCAAGTTTTAAGGCTATTTTGCTTTTGCTGGTTGCACTGTGAGAAACTGCACAAAACCCCTGAATACAAAATAGGAGAAACCCTTGGTTACCTGTAACTGAATTCAGTTGTTGGTCAAATATTTACTGGGTGCCACTGGGGGTCAGATGCTGCTACAGGAGCTGGGGGTGCAGGAAGATTCAGAGAGGTCTACTCTCATGGAAGAACTTACAGTCTAGTAGGGAAAGACATACAGTGAGAAAAATAATTAAACACCATCTGTTGTGGGGGTAGATGGTTCTAGATGCTATGGGGGAAAATAAAGGGACTAGGAGTAGGAAGGGTAGCATCTTTTCATGGGGTGCTCAGGGGGAAGTCAAGACTAGAAGGAGATGGGGGCAAAGTTTGCAGAAATCTTGGTGAGGGGAGGGCAGAGGGCACTGAGGCAGCAGCATGCCCTCAGTCTGCTCCGGGGGTGGCCAGTGTGGCTGAAGATGAATGGGGCTGAAGCAGGAATGTGGTCAAGGACAAACTGGGTGTCTCTCTGGATCTCATAAACTGCTCTAGGGGCTTCAGTTCTCGCCACGGGGGTGGGGGGGGTGGGGGGGTTCCAAGTAGAGGTCTCTCTTTATTTAAACGAGCCTCTCCTGCAGCAGAGGTTGAATGGATTGACATAGGGGCAAGAGCAGTAGCTCCAAGACCTGAAATACTGAAAAGGAGGCTGGTAGCTTGGAGCACAGCACCAGGAGGAGGAGGTGTGGGCAACCTGATGATGGAGAACAATGGGGGGAGGGGGGAGCCCTGGCTGGCTCTTGCACAAAAGCAAGTGGTCTCACCTGTCATAGGGAAAGTGTTGGGGCAAAGTGAGTTTGGAGGGAAAACCCCGTTGTACCCCACCCTTACCCTAAGTCACCCCAAGTACCAAGAGCAGGCAATTAGAGACTACCTTCTCACTCAGAACCTGCCAGAATTGTCCAAGCTGCCAATTCTGAGCCCGCTGCTCTGTCTTGGGGATTTCCTGTGGAACCCCGACAAAGGCCCTGGCCCCAGCTCTCCATGCCCTTGCTTCTGCCTCCCGCCCACCTGATGACCCGTGTGGTGTGGTGTGTCCCTTCTCTAGGGTAATGGAGTAATTCTTCTTTCGATGGCAGTGACCTCTCTGTACCATCACTCAGGCACGTAGATTGAAACCCTAATGGGATAAAGAAGAGGCGCCCTGGAGCAAGATGGGAAAGAGGCTGAAGATGTGAGGGATGTGTCCCAAGCCAAGGAAGAGTTGACAGGGGGCCCAAGCTTAAGACTAGGAGGATCAGGGCATCCGGAGCCAGACTAACTGGCTTCCAATCCCAACTCTGCCGCTGCAGGGCTTTGAGCCTGTCACTACCACCTTTTTCAATCTCAGTCTACTCACCTGTAAAATGGAAATACTAGAAATCAGGATTTTTGTAAAGTCTCCCAATTTTTAAATGCTTGCAACTAATTCATATAATGCAAGCAAAAAACCCACTACACAGGCTGAAAGAAGCAGGTCTGAGAACTGAATTTGGTCTGCAGGCTGCCAACTTTCAACACTCTGACCTAACCGTTGAGAGTGCTGGTAGAGCCACAGAAATAAAAAGTCTCAAATTTACTTTTGGGCAACGAGCCTGCCTGGGAGAGGGCAGAATGAAGGTAATAAGCTGGGGGCAAAGCACTGGGCACCTACTAGCACAGAAAAAACGGTGTTTCAGCACAACTGTGTTCATGCAGATTTCCAAGTCCTGACTGGCACCCTCACCTTTGGGTCCCAAGTGAATGTTTCCTGAGGACTTTTTGGTCTGAGTATTTGTTTTGGGGAGTCAAGTTCTGGGGGTACAATATTGCAATAAGATCATAGAGTGCAGAGCTGACATCAGCTCTGGAACCATGTTGCTCAACTGGTCACCCAACTGAAGGGGGCAGGAAGGCCCAGAGCAGGGCAGGGACTCTACCAGTGCTCTCCTTCAGGACATGCTCCTGCCTGTTCCCAGAAGGGCAACCATCAAAGACAGATGCAGCTGTGGGCGGCCACCTCAGTGAGGCAGGGGATGAACTGTCTTAGGGACAGTCAGGAGAAAGACAGGTCCCTGTGAGTTTGCAGGGAACAGGCTTCTGCTGCACACCACTGCCACGGAACCACATGCAGTGGGAACACACACACACACACTACCCCCAAAACACTTAGGACCCGAGGAAAAAACTCAAGTGGAAAAAAGACTTTCATGGAGTCACAGCTGTGAGAAAGCCCATGCAGTGCTTTCGGTTTAAACAGTGGACTGGTCCTTGGCAGTAAGCGCTCTCAGCCTTGGTACCGGTCACCTAGCAACTCCGACACTCCCGAGGTGTAAACTAAGGCAGGTTGCCATGGACTCAGTGCTAAGCAGCAGGGCATCTCACCATCCTAGATGACCTAGCCTGCAATGACCTTCACTCAGGTTCCGGGGACATCTGCGACCACTCACCGGCCGAGTACCACTCAGAGTCTAGGTGGTGAAGGGTGAAGTGCAACACCAAGTGCTAACATGATCACTAAAGACAGGCACCAGGGAGGATATTTTCAAGTCCACTTTATTGGCAGAAAGATTACACTTCTATCACCTCGCTGTGTGCACACACACAGACACACCCAGCCATTATTTCATTTGGCACTCGGGTTCACAAAGGTTTTATATTCAAAACATAACATATTCATATCCATAATAACTCTGATTTTTAAACAGCAGAATTCTATTTCTTTAACCATGAAAACCTTGAGTGCATTCTCCAGATGAACGGTCCATTTCAGATTGAGATGGCCCCAGAAAACATACTGATGTGATGGAAAAGTGTTTGGTTAACTAAATCCTTTGGCTCCTGAGAAGATGATAGAAGGATTTTATTTCTGCCCCCATTCGCAACCTTCTTTAAAAGGTAGTCGAGTCTCCAGCTGTAAATCTGGGCTGCCTTTTTCCTCGGGATACAGAGCCACTCACTGGGTTGCTCGAAGGGACTCTAGAGACTGGTGATGGAAATTTCCAGAGCCTCCAGGGTGAGACAGATTCTGTCTGGTAATGTAATTTCTGAACTCTTCTTCCATCCTTCTGAAAAGGAATAGGTTTGCACATTGAGAGTGGTTACATCGTCCAGCCTTTCCAGTTGGGTACTTAAGTTCGCCATCTTGATATGATGCTGGTTGAGCTAAAGAAAAAGCATTAGGGACAGACCATCCAAGAAACAGCTTCCCACCAGCATAAATTCAATAAAGCCAAGCCTTTTTACCACGTAAACGCACTGCTGAAAGAGAACAGTGATAGGTCATCTGTGCTTCCAGCCCTATCCCTCTACTTTGCAGGGAGGAAAAAAAAACCACCGCCCCATCCACACTGGTCTAACACGCAAGCCCCTCATGTTAACAGAGGGCAGTGGGAGTAGAGAGCCAGCCCGAGATTCTCACAGGCAAGCACAGAGATGCAGAGCCACCAAACCTGGACTCAATCAACAACATTTAAAATTAAAAAGAAATAAGTCACTGGCTTTTTAAAAGCACTCAATCCATGGGTCTTAGCTGTAACAGTTCATTCTGTTCTGGAGAATAAACCTTATCAAGGAGTTGACCTCAGTCAACGGAACTGCCTTTCCAAAATACAAAGTACTACAGAAGCAAGTGAAACAATTCTCAATTCTTAGTCAAGTAAGTGACTTGGGATACAGCCACTGAAAAAGACATGTGGGCGGGCAGTGATGTGCCATAAATGCAACTTACTTTGGGGGGAAAATACCCCTAGCAAAACAGTCACCCCCCCCCAAAAAAGGTCCACCACTGTTCCCCAAAATATTTACGTAAGTATAACAGAAAAGAACAGGCAGAGAAATTCAGATCCCAGTTGGCGGCAGACACCTGGTACAAGGGAACAGAATAGGGGACAATTACCAAGCAATCAGCCCACGGATGGAACCAAAATCTTTTCCTGTCAAGCATCTAAAGAATATCTTAATAAGTAAACAGCACACTTCAGATTTAAGGTATCACTGGTATAGAAAAAGGCTTGCAAAAAACAAAACACACAAGCAAAAAAAAAAAAAAAATTCTGGGCTTTGCCAAAGCTTCCTAATTTAGGTCTGAATTACTTAGCATTATTTAATTTAGATGAATAAATTTTCTGAACAAATTTAAAGTCAAGATGAAGACAAAAACTAGTATTAACTTCTTAACACAATAAAGCCTCTCAGAACCTTCTTGATCAGCTACAACCAGGCACAGTGGAGGGCTCCTCCTCCTGGCTGTAGTATGTACTATTCCTTTTCACTATCATCTAGAACATCATGGTATCCTTTTGCAATCACACTTTTAAAAGCAGCAAGCAGAGGTTCTAATGCAGAGGCAAGCAGTCCAAAACTGCCACTCAAAATTACCTCCCAAGATTTCTTCAAGCCAACCCTACCATATGTGTTAGTCTCACTAGAAGGGACTTAAACAAACAAACAAACAAACAAACAACAACAACAAATAAACAGCACCAAATTCTAAAAGGAAGACACAAGCTTGATATTCCAGGTCCCTTCCAGTCAATCTCACCGAGAGTAAGTGGCGGTGCCATCACTTCTCAGGACTGTCAAATCCCGCTAGAGGTTCCATGGGCCTGCCTCCCTGGCAATGCTGTTGCTGATGGGGGTGCTCTCTGGGGTTGTGCACATGGCCCCTGAGACACTGACACCAAATTTGCTCCAGCAGCCTGTGCTCCCTGGACTTAAGTTCTGGGGATGGATGCATCTTGCAGGTAAGCTTGTTCTGGAACAATCTGGAGACCCAAGGAGGGCACAGGAGATGGCCTGGGTGTGACCAAGATTGTCCTGAAGCAGGTTGCAGCCACACCTGACAGAGCAGGGAGCTCTCAACTGGGGTATTAACAGTCACCCAGTCTGCCAGCACTGGGCCAGCCCCAGAACTCAGTTTCTGGGGCTTTCCCAAGCTATCCGTTATCTCTGGGAGAGATTTTTGAGAAATACTGGTTTGGTTACCTCTCCGTCCCAATACCACCAGACCACTCTAGTTCGCGGTGGGGTGTGGGGAAGGCTGCAATGGCTGTATAATATAGTCACAGTCTGACTAGAACCTAAACTACAGGTGACAGTATAAAAAATGGCAAGTCCTACAGTCACGCTGCTGCACTTAGGTGGCATTGCCCGTGCAAGAGCCTTCCTAGGTTCAGGGGAGCTCCACCACAGTATTAAGGCACCGACCAAGGAGCCAGCAGTCCGAATTTTTAGTTGGACCCCGCAACTTACCTCCCCAGGGACCCCATGCCAGTTACTGCACTGAGCTAATTTTCACATCAGCAAAACAGGCATTGTAATGCTGATCTCACAGGATTAGAGTGAGGACTGGATGCTTGAAGCTAATATAGAGAATCAATAGCCAGCAATTATGATTACTTCCTATCATAACAGTTCTATGGGATTCCAAAAAGACTTCCAATTTCCAGATGAAAGAATCCTGCTTATTAAAATTTATACCCAAAGCTTAACAAAATACAAATTTTCTTGACAAGAAATCAGGTATTATACCAAAATCTAGCTGTCATCTTATTCAGATTTAACAAAACTGCAAAAGCAAAAGTAGTTAGCTACGTAATACTAGTGGAATTCTGACAAGACTGCTAAATGAAAAGAGAAATGTAACAACAGACATCACCAGTGCATCATTTCCCGCTAGTACATCTTCCAACAGCACAACTTTGACCTTCCCATACTCTCTTTACCTATGTGACTTCAACACATACAGAAACTTGTGGATGTACTGAGCTGCTCTCAGTCTCACAACTGAAACCTACTGTCAATATTAACTAAAAACACTATCAATTTTAATTTTCATGTGGGGTAAATCCTTAACTCTGAAAACCTGCAGCACTAACTTTAAAAATATCATTTGCAAATAAAAAAAATCTTTTGAGATTTCTAAGTACACATACAGTAAGTAAAAATCAATATTATCAACAGGGAATTGCCAACTTTTCTTATACTTTCAGAGCATGACGGTTTGAGTGAGCCAACAATAAAAAACAGTTGAGACCCCCCCCATTTAGGGATGATGATGTAAAGCACATTCCTGCCCAAGGCTATGATGACCAATTTTAAAAGCCAAGAAAACATACTCAAAATCCCTCTAAGAAATGAATTTTTTCCTACATTTTGCAAGCGTGTTTGAGTTGTGTGGGTTATATGGGAATTTTCAGCTGAATGTGGGTTAGCACCCCAACTATCACAATGTTCAAGGGTCAACTGTACTCTTGTTCAAATGCTACCTTAAAGTTGGCACCACAGAATCTGTTAACTAGTCAGCTTTTCCAAGGCACATTGGATAAGAAATACAAAAAGCCCTCAGTTAACACTGTCAGGTTCTTGGAAACTGCAACTTTAAGCAAAACAATGTATAAGGAAAGCAGGTCCTCCAATAATGTCCTTATTTTGTTTCAGAGGGGCCTGGGATTGGTTTTTCTCATCAAAGTTTTAATGACACAGCACTGAACAAATGACATTATTCCACCGTGTACTGTACTTTTTTTTTTTGGCAAAGTAAATTCATTTATTTTTATTATGACCAAGAAGTTATAATTTGACTTAAAAAATCACAACCTTGAAAACAGCAATACTTTGAAATATTTTTTAAAACATATTCTCATAGCCAGTGAGTATTTTGTGTTGTATTTAATGCACATCAGAGATGCTGAATGATATTACAGCTTACTTTTTGTACCAGGAAATGCTAACAAATAATAAACATCTCTAGGACTTCAGCATTTACATAAAATCAATTAATTTACTGTATTGGAATACAGTCCAGAAAAAAAATTGGGAGGGCCTTTAAATCTCATAAATTCATTCTAATGTCTTTTTTTTAGTAAGTGTTCACTAAAGCCACTATACTTTAAAAGCAGCTGAAGTTTCCAAGCAAAAATGATTTCCCCCAGAAGAGAATGTCTGTTTAACTTATAATCATTCAGATAAGGTAAATGATCTCATCCCAGGATTTTGTGAGACAAATTTATTTTGCTCATTCTCATTATTTTTAGTTTGAGTTAAATCTACTCTTTTCCCAAGTAATAACACATACTGTAGGGGGCAATTCTAAACACGCAGATTAATTTCTACATTCTTAGTTACATGTGTATGCTGTATCACCTAAACCAGCAGTGGACAGTGGCTACATTAAAATATGTAAGTGCATTAATTTTTAAAAGTGACAAAAACATCTACTGCTGCTCAGCAATGCTGTATTTTAACACTGTTGACACTCAATTTCTCCTCTAGAAGGTAATCTTAACAGAAAGTATAACATTCAAGTGATTTTCCACATCTGACTGAAGAATGTACTGGAGAAAAAGAAAGAAAGAAAAAAAAAAAGAGCTCAAAGGCAGGCAGAGGGGTAGAGTGTATCCAAAATGGCAAAGCTCCTAAAAGCCTAGAGACTAGCAGAGTCCTACTTCTTTGATTAAGCTGTGGCATTTAAAATATCACAGAGAATAATGGAAATCAGACAAGATAAAAACCCAGTGTTCTGTTCCAGGCACAGCAGGTTGTACACTTCTTCTCGATAGAAAATTCATTTCTAACCAAACACTGTATCTAGAAACCATTCCAAGTGCAGAAAGCATTTAGCGGACTCCTAAAACCCTGGTCTGATTCCAGAAGAAAGAATGAAGCAGTATCACAGAGACCGCACTGAGGAGCCAAATTAACTTTCCACTAGTATTTCTAGTTACAGGAATATGAATGAAACCTGCGACAAAGGTAGCGCACCTCCACTAGGTCCTCCCTAGCGGAGGAGATACTTGTGTATCATTTGGATAAAGGGTGGTTTTTCATGTGGCTCCTAAGTGTCTTCCAGAAACTCATCCAAGAGGTTGTGCCAGGTTACCAGTTGGAAGTAGAATGAAAGTGATAAATGAAAATAATGGGGGGAAAGGCTGCCTCCCCACAGGGATATCAGTCCTGCAGCCCTGCCCAGGACTGTGGTCTCAGTGCCAGGCTGACTGAGCAGAGATGCTCCAAGGAGCAAGTCTTGAAGAACAGGCGGTGGGGGAGTGTTTAAAAGCTTGGAGTACAAACATCCTATGTTTCCACTGATGAAGCCCTCCTTCCCCTAGCTGTTTCCTATCCCTGCCCTCCAATCTCTTTCCTGGGCTCCTTCCCAAACATCTAGGTTTTAACTATCTTAAATATCCAAACACCCTCTCCACTGAATTTTGAGGTCCCAGGTTCTTAAGCCTTCCTTCCTATAACTCTTTCCCTGGCAGGCCCAAATGTCCACCCTCCCGGTATATCTCAGTACCTCCCTAATGTCAAGTAGGCTAACCTCCGGCGCTGCCCACCCCCATCGGACCTTAATCCTCTCTCCCCCCCCAGGTCACCGCCTCTCCCTCCGATACCATCCCAAGTCTGTGTCCTCTTGTGCCCCCCACCACCATCACCCCGCATACCCTCATCTGGAGATTAGAATTTCCAGACTCACAGGCCCCAAGCCGGCAGGCACCCCTCCAAGTGCCTATCTTAGCATCCCATCGGCGCTCAGTCTGGCTCCCCATATTTTGCCTTTACTCCTGCCCATCCAGGTATACTCCCAGGTCCGTCTTTCCTCTTCCGAGTCAATTCCTTATTCCCTCTTTCTCTATCCACTCGTTCCCTCCCCTTCAGGTACCCTCCCGGGTCTACATCTTCCCTTACTCGCCCCCATCAGGGGTCAACTCCCGCCCCCTCCTCCGCCTCTACTTCCGCCCAGCCAGGTACACCCAACTACCCTCACTACCTTCTCTTAAGACGTCGGGTCTCGGCGCCCCCACATTTCTTACCCAGCACGGCTCAGTGTCCATCCCCCCCGAAAGGCCCAAGGTGCCCTCCTACGTCAGGAACACCTCCGCTCTCCCTCTGACGGACACACTTGGGGTCGCGGCCATCCAGGTTCCGCGGCCATCTTAGCTGGGGCCGACCGCCCAGCCAGCTTTGGGCTCAATTCCAACCAAGACGCCAACTCGCGGCTCCTCGCGACGCGGCATCCCCGGGGCATGGGCTGGGGCCTGGCGCGCAGGGCAGGGGAAGGAAGGGCCGGGCCCACGGCGCGGGGCCGTTACCTGTATTGCGGGCCGGCGCCCTGCGCAAAGCCGTAATAATTACTCGCCGCCATCTTGACGTCCTCACCAAGCGCGAGCGAACCCGAGGCGCGAAGGGGCGTGGCCGCCGGTGCGTGACGTCATCGGGCCGCGTGCCGCTCGTGCCCCGCCACGCGCCCCAGGCCCCGCCCTCCGCGCGAAGCCCTCACCTTCTCAGTCCCACTTAGCATAGGGGCGTGCCTGCCTCAAGCCACTCCCCGCCTCAAGACCCTCCCTTACTTGGAGCCCCGCCTTTCCTCTAACAACTTAGGGGCGGGGACTCTCCGCTCAAGCCACGCCCTTCTTCGGACCCCTCCTGCCAGCGTAAGGCCTGCATCCGGGTTCTCTGGCTCGCACACCGCCCCTTACACGCAGTTTCACCATGCCTTGACTGCTGTGCGTTTGAATTTTCGGACTTGCGTGTTCGCCCTGCGCTGCAAGCCCCAACCCTCACATGGAGCCTCGCCCTTTCTCGACTCACTCAGAAGTGGGTAGTCTCTGCTCGAGCCCGCCCTTTCCCGGAACCTTTAAACCACTGCTCAGCTAGGGGAGTCTCTGCCTTTCCCTGCTCCCTACTCCTCCCTCCTCCCCAGGCCACGCCCTGGAGGCGACCCTGGAGGTAGTTTGACTTTCTGTCTCATTTCAGTGGGTGTAGGAACCCCATTGACTGCTTCTGACTGGTGGGTGGCCCTGTCGACTCTGTGAAGTCCTGCTTATTCCTTCAGCAACTCCCCTCGGTGCCAGCCTGTTGATGGAGTCTTCAAAAGCCCCACTCAAGACCTAAAGTTTGGTAGCTCTAATTTACTGTTTCTCATCTGGAATGATTTGCCTCCAGGAGACACTGGACCATGTTTGGGGACATCTGTGTTTGTTATTTGATGGGTGACAGGGACGCTGCTCATTACCCCCATGTGTCCACCACATAGAATGATTTAGCCCCAATGTCAGCTGTGCCCATGTAAAGCCTGCAGTTACTTACTTGAAACAAATGATTGTCTGCCACCCAGGGGCCAAGGGTCCCTATCTACAAGCTTGTTTTTCATTACTCTATTCCACCTCTTAAAAGCTATAAGTATATTATCCCATTTTGAAGTTGGCTTCAAAAGAGCATCACTGGAGCTGGTAGCCTAGGGGTTAAGTCTCAGCATTATCACCACTATGCCTGAGCGCAATCCCCAGCCAGGCAGCTGACACACATGGCGCAGTAGACCTCTCCTGTCTCACCCGCTGCTCCCCTCAGCAGTGTATTTCAGTAGATCTGCCTGTTCTGCTCCCCTCTCTGTCTCTAGTAAATCATCTCCCCCTCTGCACCTCTGGCCTACACCCCAGTTCTTATATGCATAAATAAATAAAAATAAATCTTTTTTTTAAATGATTTATTTATTTATGCGTACAAGCTGGGGTACAGGCCAGAGGCGTGGGGCAGCGAGAGGGTTCACCGGAGACAGAGTGGGGAGCAGAACAGGCAGATGGATGGAAATACACTGCTGAGGGGAGCAGCGGGCGAGGCAGGAGAGTTCTGCTGTGCCATGTGGGAATCTCCCCGGCCGGGCGTCGAACTTGCGTTGCCGCTGCCGACAGCCCCATAGCGCAGCGCTTAACCGCTGCGCCACCAGGGAGGCCCAATAAAAATAAATCTTAAAAACGTTTTTATAAAAAAGGCATCGTTGCGTGTTCTGTGCTACCATTAACTTTGGTTTGTTAATTTTTTTTCAAATCAGATGTTTTGACTATGGAAATCCAAGAGAATTTAACTAAAAGGTATGTTTGCTATCCAACAATGTGAATATTCATAACACTACTGAGCTGTACACTAAAATTAGTTAAAATGGTAAATTTTTTGTTTGGCTATTTAATCACAATTAGAAAATAAAATAAAAACTTAAATATCAATAGAAAAAATGGCAGAAACATGAACAAACATTCCATCAAAGATATACAGATTTTCAACATCATTAGCACAAGAAGATAGCACATAAAAAGCACAATAAGATAGCTATACATCTTTCAGAATAATCAAAATAGTGACAGTATCAAACCCTAGTGAAGATATGGAAAGACAAGAACATTCATTGCTGGCAAAAATGTAAAATGGCACAGCCGCTTCAGATAATAGTTTTGGCAGTTTCTTCAAAAACTGCACATGCAATTACCACATGATTCAACAATTGTATTCCTGGGTATTTATCCTAGAGAAATGGAAACTTACATCCACACAAAAACCTGTATGAGAATGTTCATAGTCGCTTTATTCAAACTGGAAACAGGAGAGCAGTTACACAAACTGTGATCCATGGAATATGACTCAGCAATAAGAAAGGAACAAACACTTGATACCCCTGATAACTCAGACACATCTCGAGAGAACTGTGTTGAATGGAAAGAACCAATGCCAAACTATTACATACTCTTCTTATCCATTTACATAAAATTACTGAGTGACAAAATTATAGAAACAAAACAGTGTGATTTTCAGGGGCAAAGGACATGGGAAAGGGAATGGGGTGTGGAAGTGTCTAGAAAAGGGCAAAATGAAGGATCCAGTGATGGAAATGTTCTGTATCTTGAATATATCAAGATCAATGGTGATAATTCTATAAAATTTGTACAGTACTGTACATTTTGTAATTGACCCTATGGTAACATGGAGGGGTGGGGGCAGTAGAGACAGTATCTGGAATCTTTGTCTGTGTTTTGTTGTGTTTTTTTTTTTAAGTTTTATCTATTTATGCATACAAGCTGGGGTACAGGCCAGAGGCATGGGGCAGTGAGAGGGTTCACCAGAGACTGAGTGGAGAGCAAAACAGGCAGATTGACGGAAATACGCTGCTGAGGGGAGCAGCGGGCGAGGCAGGAGAGGTCTGCTGCGCCATGTGGCATGTGGGAATCTCCCCAGCTGGGTGTCGAACTCGCGTTGCCACAGCCGACAGCTCCACAGTGCAGCGCTTAACCGCTGCGCCACCAGGGAGGCCCTCTTTGTGTTTTTGTTGTTATTACAAGCCCATGTGAATCTACAATAATTTCAAAATTAATTTTTAAGAAGGACATTTACCAACCATGGGGAAGGTGCTCTTTTGCCCTTTTATTTTAAAAAGGCATAAGGCTAGTTAATTCTTGGACAGAAACCATGAAAAACCCAGAGTACCAAGGGAAGTCATATAGGTGATTTAGTGGCTGGCATTCTTCCCTTTGTGTCTTCATGGCCATGTGTGGCCACAAGGAACAATCTGGTGGGTCTGGCAAATGCAGCTCTCCCACCATGATGCCGTGGCTAATGTCCAGAGTGGTAATTACCCATGGTCTCTCTCCAATTCCCTGCAGCTTTAATTGGAGAATGAAGGTTGCATGCTTTGTATAAAAGCAGGTCTGTTTAAATGTTTTCTCTGAATTGCAGACTATGTTTTTACCTGTTATTTACTACAAGCATTGTGCTAAATGCTTTACAAACACGATCTTACCTAGTCATTACACTAGCCATCAGAATTAGACAGTCATGTACTATATAACAAGTTTTGTTCTAAGACAGACTGCATATACAACAGTGGTCCCAATAGGCTATCACATATAGATATATAGATACAGAGCTATATCACAAGGTTTGTATGATTACACTCTATGATGCTCACTCAACTATAAAATTGCTTAACGTTGCATTTCTTAGAATGTACCCCCATCATTAAGTGATACATGACTGTCCAGTCTCATTATTTGTGATAGTTCTGCCCTAGAAAATTGCCACAAACTCTGAAATAGCAAATACTGAACTATTGCTCCTAGGGGAAATAAAAGCTTAAGTTCCTGTGAACCTCTGGTCACAATATTTTCATCAAGTGACCAAAACATAACCTGTACTATGGGTATCTTGTTCAAAGACATTATAAATACATTGTCAATTCCTTAATACTGAACTCATGGTGACAACCCTGTAATTGCTGTTATCTACACATGACTGAAGTTCAACACATACATTTTTTTAAGGCACATCACAGCCTCCTTGGACACTGGATAGCACTTTTGTACCTCGGGCAATGCATTTAAAGAGCAAAATCATCAATATAAAGCACAAAAAAAAAGCTTTCTAAAATGACACTAAATGGACTCTAAAGAGGACAGTTGTTTACAATCTGGTCTGGAATAAGAAGCAGAATGTTACCTTCTTCAGCCTTACCTGGGAAAATGCCCCTCCAAGGATCAAGTTTTTCACCACTCTGTGATATCTGCAAATGGCTCCAAAAGAACCATAAGTATTGAATTATCACCCAGTAGGCAAATTTATAAGTACAGAAACCATGAGTAAGAAGGATTGAGAATACTTGTATTAATCCCCTTTGCAGATCAGGAAAGTGAGACTTAGCAGTTTCGTTGTATCAACAAATTTTACTGACAACTGTTGTTATTGGGGTCAGTTATTTTTTTATTTTGGAAGACCTTCTTGTACATTGCGTGGTGTTGAGAAGCATCTCTGAGTTCTACCCACTGGATGCCAAGAGCACCCCCATATCCCAAGTCATTACACCTAACAATGTCTCCAGTCATCACCAAATGTCCCTTGAGAGACAGAATCCCGCACAGGTGAGAGTCACTGAACTAGGAATTAGAGACAGAGCAATGACAGAATGCAACATCTCTGGTCTCAATAAGCTTATATTTGCAGGGAAAGGAGGAAAATAATGGGGAGTCAGAGCTTAGTGGGAAAAGAGTTTCAGTTTGGAAAGAGGAACAAGTTCTAGATATGAATGGTGTTGATGATCGCACATTGTGAACGTAATGCCTGAATTCCACACTTAAACTGAACATTATACTTAAAAATCACTTGAATGGAAAATTTTATGTTGTGGATGGATGGATGGGTGGGTGGGTGGGTGGGTGGACGGACCAACGGGCAAATAATTTTAACCATAGTTTAAAATAAACCAGGCAAGAACCAAGTATGGCTGAACAGCTCCTAGCAGTGGCCTCAGCACCACGGACAGCTCCCAGTGCGCTCTCATTTGGGAGGGGCTGCTCCTTCACTGCCCCTCTGTGAACAGGCTTCCTTCTGCTACTTCACTCAACTCCTACTCACAGCTCAAGCCCTAACTCACATCATCACCGCCTTCCCTTCTCCCCAACTCCCCCCCTCGCCCAAGGAAATCTTTCCATTGCTCCTCCCAAGTTGTCTCTAAGTCAGCCCAGACTCCTTTGCCCATGTTTCCAAGAACGAGAATTCTGTGAAAACAAAGTCTTATTCACCTTTCAGACCTCAGTACCCAGACCAAGACTGGCTTGGATTTCCTGCTTAATCAACATAAGTTTTTCTCCCCAGAGTGCCTCTTCCTCCAGTCGGGAAGCGCAAGTGCCCCTGCCCTCCTGCTATGGGGCAGGTTCCCTTTATGTCTTGGACTTGGAGGACCATAGACCCTAATGTGGTGAGTAAGGCAAGCACATGAGTAGGGTGTTGTCAAATACCCACAAAGGGAACCAGCTTCCACAGATTCTACCTCCATTTCCAGAAAGTCTCCTTTGTACCAGGTGCTCCCAACCCTGGGGAACATAACAATGAACAAGACCAATGAAGCCTCTTTTCCTTTGAAATTTATATCCTAATAGGAAGTGAGAGAAGAAACAAAGAAACAAGTAAATAATTTCAGATAGCAGTAAGTGCAATAAAATAATTATATTTCTCATTAAATAAAATAATTACTATGTGATCCAACAATTCCACTACCAGGTTTATACCCAAGTGAATTGAAAGCAGGGACTTAAATAAGTCCAGGCACACCTATGTTCATTGTAGCACTATTCATTCACAATCCCCCAAAAGTAGAAATAGTCCAAATGTCTACCCACTGATGAATGAATAAATACAATGTGGTCCATCCAGACTCTGGAATATCACTCAGCCATAAAAAAGGAGTGAGGCACTGGTTCATGCTACAACAGGGAGAGTCTTGAACACATGATGCTCGATGAATGAAGCCAGACACAGTTGTCACACAGTGTGTGAGTCCATTTATATGAAATGGCTAAAATACCACATCCCCAAGAACAGAAAGTGGATAGTGATTGTCAGGAGCTAGAAGGGAACATGGGAAATGACTGCTACATGGGGACAAAATTTTGGTTTGGAAAGATGAGGACATTCAGGAGATGGAGAATGATGATGGTTACACAACAATATGTATATACTTAATGCCACTGTACGTATACTTTCATATGGTTAAAATGGTTAAGTTTATGTTAAAATGTTCAAAACTGTATTTTACCATAATTTAAAAAAATAATATGAGAGAAAAGAGATGAGGCAATGGGATGGAAGGTGAGGGAGTAAGAGGTAAGGTAGGAGGTTGGGGGGGATGTCTAACATCTAAAGATTGTGCATATCTGGGTGAAGAGCATTCCTGATAGAGGGAATGGTGTGAGCATAGGTCCTGTGGGAGGTAATCAAAGCAATGACAGAACAGCTGAAAACTGACGCCCATGATTAAGAGGGGCAGAAGAGAACAATAGGCATCCATTCTTACTCGGGGTCATATGTTAGTTTCATGTTGCTATTTCAATAAAGCACCTCAACCTCAGTGGCTCAAAACATTAGAAAATTTTTCTCTCGTACTTTTGAACACCAGAAGCCTGAAATCAAAATACTAGCAGGGTTGACTTTATCTGGGCTTTGAGAGAAAATTCACTTTGTGCCTTTCTCCTGGCTTCTGTAGAGCCCTGGCAGTCCTTGGTGTTCCTGGGGTTAAACATGCAGCACCCTGGTCTTGGCCTCTGTTATCACATGGCCTTCCTGCTGATGTGTGATTGGATGCAGGGCTCACCTTAAATCAAGAATGATATCATCTCCAGATCCTTAACTCAATTCCATCTGCACAGACCCTTTTTCCAAATAAAGTCAGTCACAAGTTGCAGGGATTAGGACATGGACCTCTCTTTGGGGCAGTCACCATTCAACCCTCTACAGGTTTAAAAATAAAACCAACAATTACAAGAAAAAGGTATGGAGCCTTTCTCATTCTCTGGCACTGAGCTAAACATGGCCCCTGCTTTACTTCCTTAAATGCTAAAAAACGACAGTAGCACACAGTTTCCATTTCACAGATGAGGAAACTGAAGCCCACCCAGCAGGTTCGATCACTTACCCCAGCAGGTTTCCCAGCTAGTGAGTGGTGGGGCCAAATTCAGACCCACTTAAGGTCTGATTTCAGAGGGGGCACTCTCAACCCTGTATCCCATTGCTCTGCGATACCTTTCCCAAGTCTTCCAAAGTAGAACCACCACAGCGCACAACTGCAGGGGGCGCTTTGGCTGCACCCAGCCGCGTCCTTGGCACACGGTTCAGTCAATGAGTGGCCGGCGGAGGGACCCACGAAATGGGGTCCCGAAGACATTGGTGCACCCCTCCCTCGGTAACTAAGGAATGAGGCCATCGCCGCCATTTATTTATTTATTTGTTCCTTGTTTTGTTTTTAAATCGGTGATGCGCCATCAGGAAATCATTTCCGCTTCTGCCGCTGGTGAGGCTCTTGGAAATGCTTCTCCTTCAGCCAATGGAGAGGACGGAATTCTGGCAGGGGGCTGTGCTTTTTTGATCAACCCTGCCCCCACTCATCCACCCTGCACACAAAAGCTGCATAATTAACTGTCTTAAGGAAGACTCTGACAGCTGGGAGCTGGAAAAGAAAAAATACCTCGGAGGCACAGCACCGGCGACGCGACGATGACAGCGAACGCAGCCACAGCGGAGCGAGGAGGAGCCAACCGCTAACCGCGAGCCGTTCCCCACACCCTGGGGAAGAGCGCCCATCTGCGCCCGCCACGTTGTCCTGGGTGACCTTCCTTGGATGCAGAGACCCCGACCCCCACCCCGAGCACATCTTCCTCCTGTGCTCTGAAGGCCCCGGGACCGCGCTCGGAAAGGCGAGGGATGCGGGGCTTTGTTTGCGCGTAATCTGGAGAAGCCACAGAGGTAATCCGGACTCGCCGCGGAGGTGAGTCCACCTTCCCTTCTCGAAGGTTGTCCCAGACATCAGATGCCGCCATCCCCTTTCCTGCGGGTGGGTTGGGTGGGAACCAAAGAACCTCGGGCCTTGTGACTCGGGTTGGTAACACATCCATTTTTCCCCGTGCCAAGGAAACCTATCGGCCAGCACACACACCCACCTTTTACCTTCCATGCCCACCGGTCACCTGGAAGGCAAAGGATTGCACCATTTTCAGGACGTGCTTGGAGATGAGGCGGATGAACTCTCCGCCCCTCTGGAGGACCTCCTGAGAGACTGAAATGTACTCGTCCCGCCTCTGTGCCTTTCCTATTATAACATTGTGAGCAGATTTAGAAAAAAAAGATTTGATAAATGTGTACATAAATGCACATACAGAGGTGTGAAAATTCAAGTCCAAAAGTTTTATAGATATGTAAGTAGCCGACCAATTAATAATATGTATATTAATAACGTATACACAAGGTTCAGGAGGAGGAAAGATGGTTGAAAACAGAGTCCTCTTTCTCTATCTCTACTCCTATTTAATGTGCTCAGAGCACAGAGAAACACTTCTCAGCTGTCTCTTGCTGTGCCTTATTCTCCATCCTTAAATGTGATGTCAGGATCAGATGGTGGGTGTAGACAGGATCTACTGAGGACCCACCCACACCCCACAATTAGAGGATTATGGGGCCAGAATCTGTGGCTCTGAAGTCTCCCCTGTGGGTGGGGGTGAGACCCTTCTTGCGGACTGAGTCACACCCAGCCTGGGATAAGGAAAACAGAGGTAAAGACCGCTCCCTTCTGAGGAAATGAATTTCCATCGAGTGGAACTTTCCCTTGCTTAAGGATTTGGGTGGTTGCTGTGTAGCGTGAGGAAGGGAAATTTTTTTTCCGTACTGCGTCTGGCTTTCCCTCCTTGAATGAATGACGACATTGGGACAGTGACTAGAATCAAGTGAGAAACCCTCACTCGGGTGGGGGAGGGTCGCATTTTGGCCTTTATTCCCTCCCTGCCTGGTCCGTCCCTGGAGCTGTTCCCTCTGGATTCTCCCTCCCTGACCCGAAATCCCAAATGCAGACCCCCTACAGGGGCTGTGTCTGTGAGGGGCTTCCAGTGACACACCCAAGCTGTTTGCCACCAGCCAGCTCTGTAAAGGCAGCTGCAGTTGCAAGGGAGAATGAGGGGCTGGAGGCTGGGAACTTGGATGCTTCAAGTAAGTGTAAGAGCACAAGCACTGTTTAGAGCGGGGAAGGATGGGATTTGATGAAACAGGCCCTGTGTAACTGACAAACCTCTGCCAGTAGTCCTTGCAAAAAACGTGCAGATTAACAAAAGGTTCCTCAATCTCAGACCTATGGACATTTGAGCTCGGATCATTCTTGAGGGGCTGTGCCAGGCACAGTGAGATGTCAAATATCATTCTTGGCCTCTATCTACTTGATGCCAATAGCACTCCCACCCCTTAGCTGTAACAAACCAAAAAGCCTCCAAAATTTGCCAGTGTCCCCTGAGGGAGGGAGGGGAAAGTCATTTCCTCGGTTGAGAACCATTGATTTAAAAACACAGAATCAGTGAGTGGTGTTGATTGAGTCATAAGATTCTGGAATGTTAAACCCAAAAGGTATCATAAAGGTCATTTCTAGTCCACCTCTTTCATTTACAGAGAAACTGGCTGAGAGAGGTAAATGGCTTGGAAGTATGCTGGGCCCCAGGGCACCCCAATTTAGTCTCACTCAGCATCTCTGAATCTGTTCCCAGACAGCCCACCAGTTAGTGATGCCCCCAATCCTACTGTCCTCCGAGCTGGCTCCTCAGAACAATTAAAACGAAACAGGCATTTTGGTTGCCCATAATGCTGATCCTAATTCCCATGCCCCATCTGTTTCTACGTGGCCTTCAGTGGTCCTAGGCTAGCAGGTTGTCAGGTGTTGCTTCCTCGTAGAGAGGCAGAGGGACAGGGCAGGGGGCCTGGAACAGGGAGTGTGGGTTGATATGGACCAGTTCCTGTTTGAAAGTGTCAGTTCCAACATGAAACTTCAGTATATCAGTCATTAACACTTACTATAAATGATTTTATTTAATTAATTGATTCCCAGTTAAAGTCCAAGATAAGGGAGGGATGATAAACCCTTTCAGAGTTTCAAAGGGAGGGGGCTTATAACTGGAGGCTCAACTTTTCTGGGTTCAAACTCCAGACCCATGTGGTACCCTCTGCCCTCCATGTCTTCTGTATCACTGTTTTTCTTTTAAAAAAATTTTTTTAAGATTGTTTTATTTATACATACAAGCTGGGGTACAGGCCAGAGACGTGGGCTGTCAAGAGGGTTCACCAGAGACAGAGTGGGGAGCAGAACAGGCAGATCAGAAATACACTGCTGAGGGGAGCAGCGGGCGAGGCAGGAGAGGTCTGCTGTGCCATGTGGGATTCTCCCCGGCTGGGCGTCGAACTCGCATCATGGCATTGCGCGCTGCCGACAGCTCTACAGCACAGCACTCAAGTGCTGTGCCACCAGGGAGGCCCTTTTTTTTTAATTTTTAAGGTTTATTTATTTATGCATACAAGAACTGGGGTGTAGGCCAGAGGTGTGGGGAAGTGAGCAGATTCACCAGAGACTGTGTGGGGAGCAGAACAGGCAGATTGACTGAAATACACTGCTGAGGGGAGCAGCAGGGAGACAGGAGAGGTCTGCTGCACCGTGTGGGAAGCTCCCTGGCCAGGGATGGAACTCGGGCTGCAGTGGCTGTGGACAGCTTCATAGTGCTGAGACTTAACCCCTCGAGTCACCAGGGAGGCCCTGAATCACTGTTTTTCATCTGTAAAATGGGAAAACCTTGTGAAACTGGACAATGTTTCCATAGAATGATGGATTAGAGAGCTCTTTGCAGATGGATCTGAAATACTTTGTGTGAGTAACGGGCTGTCATTGTGATGCTTTTCCAGTAAAGCCTCTGTCTGTGCCTCTCCCCCAGAGCCTATTCCTGCTTCAAGTCTGTACCTCTTCCTGGCTGCCATGGGAACCACTGAAGCCACGCTCCGGATGGAAAATGTAGATGTGAAGGACGAATGGCAGGATGAAGGTCTTCCCAGGTACAGCTTCTCAGGTCTCCATGCCAACCATGGAGGGAGTGGGCTGATGTTTCTCTGAGCTAGGGGCGTTGGAGCCACTGCCAATTGACCCAACCAGGCACAAAGTGAATATCTGCTGAATTATTTAAGATGGATTCCCCATCTCCCCACTACCCAAAGCACACAAGAAAGCTTCTATTCCAACACTATTTTAAGAACTCTAAACATTATCATAGTCATTTATCATTAACAATAGCGATATATTCTGAGAAATGTTTCAGGAGATGTTGTTGTTGTACAAATGTCATAGAGTTTAAGGACACAAACCTATCTAACCTACTATACCCCTGGGCTGTATGACGTAGCCGGTTGGGACCCCATCATACACATGACCCATCACTGACCAAACGTGACTGTAATTTGTTACAACAGGTAGAGGAGATTCATACCATCCTAATAGGCTAAATATTTTTTAACCTGTTGTTTTTTAAAGATTTATTTATTTAGGGCCTCCCTAATGGTGCAGCGTTGAGCGCTGCGCCGTGGAACTGTCGGCAGTGCGCGATGCGAGTTTGACGCCCAGCCTGGGAGAGTCCCACATGGCGCGGCAGACCTCTCCTGCCTCACCTGCTGCTCCCCTCAGCAGTGTATTTCTGATCTGCCTGCTCTGCTCCCCACTCTGTCTCTGGTGAAACCTCTCGCCGCCCCACACCTCTGGCCTGTACCCCAGCTTGTATGTATAAATAAATAAATCTTTAAAAGAAAAAAAGATTTATTTATTTATGCACACAAGCTGGGATACAGGCCAGAAGTGTGGGGTGGCGAGAGGGTTCACCAGAGACAGAGTAGGGAACAGAACAGGCAGATCGACGGTAACACACTGCTGAGGGAAGCAGCGGGCGAGGCAGGAGAGGTCTGCCGCACCATGTGGGAATCTCCCCGGCTGGGCTTGGAACACGTGTCGCCACTGTTGACAGCTCCACAGGTTAAGCAGGGCTTAACCTCTGTGCTACCAGGGAGGGCCCATAATAGGCTAAATATTTTACATTCTTATCTTATTTGTAGTGTTTCTCCACCAAATGGAACCCCACAAGAGCCAGGGTCTTTGATTTAATCACTGCTGTACGCCATCACAAGGACAGAACTTGGCATACAGTGGTGCTCAATAGATATTGGGGAGAGGGGTGACAGTCACTGATATAAGTAAAAAATGACATAGAAAGGAGACTTTGCCACGGGTTGCAGCAATGTGGGTGCCACCACACCTTAACCCCTCCTCCCCCCTGTTTTCTCCTCCAGAGAGGCATTAGGTAAGGAAAAACATCAGCACAAGCTCTCCCTAATCCATTGGCTAGTTACATCTGCTCATCTCCCCCCCGCCTTTAAAAGCAAAGAGTTTGCCCACAGAAGATGACACCAAAGAGTTCATTCTATAACTATCTGGGAAAGAATTGTCAGAAGAACTGAGCACGTTCACCCTGGAAAAAAAAAAAAAGACAATCCCTAGCTCCAGAAAAGCTCAGTCAGTGAGGTTTCCAAGACAGCAAAACTAGGCTGATGAACAGGCACGAAAGGGACATGAGTTCAAGTCCAATACAGAATATCTGACCCAATGGGCCATACCCGCTTTAAATTGGTTCCATTACAAGAACGAGTGGGCTGCTGGGAGATCTCTAGCACTCTGTTGACTGAGTCCAGGTAGAAGCTGCTATGTTGAAGGTGTCTCTGCCTCATTTGAGAACTTTCATCCCCTCCTGAATCTACTCCTCTTCAGTCTCTAAGTTTCTAGCTCATACAGCCATACATCACTTAACAGTCTGGTCAGTGACAGCCCACATTGATGAAGAGAGTTCCAACGGGTTACACCTTAGGGGCTGATGTGTAGCGGGCTGTGCCACCTAGCTCCGGATCATTACATTCTCTGACGCTGGAATAAAGACAAAGTTGCCTGAGGACACATTTCACAGAACATGTCCCTGTGGTTAAGTGACTATACTTGTGGTTCTTTATAGCGAGAGGTGCCCTTTCTTAGAATAACTGAGAATCTCATCTGTCCAGTTCCACTGTCAACAGGAGTTTGTCTGCAGGAAAGCAGGTGTTTTGGGGGAAAAGATGGCCCCTTTGTCAGCTGCAAGCTCCCATCCTCTTATCTTTAAAAATGTCCCCCCTTCCAGATGTATCCCTTCGTGTACACCTTTCTCTTTAGCTCAGTCATAGGAAGTGCTGTACAAAGGCCTCCTGAGGCTACACTTGGCAGTTTGGGCAAGTTAAGGGTCTTTTTTTGCAAGGAGCTGTTGTTAGGAATTCTCTGGAATGGGCAAGAACTGGTTTTTACAGTGGTCACTGCTCCTAGCGTGCGAGGTTCGTTTCCTCCTCCATAGAAAGCAACTCTCCATGGGTTCCTTCCAGCAGCCCCAAGTGCCTCGGACTTGGAGGGGTCTCTGGCCGGTCTTGGCCTCACGTACCATCTGATCCCACAAATTCTGGCCTCTGCTGAGACCAAAGCAACCCTAGAGCTGAGCCTTGAGAACCTTCTGACACAACTTCATCTCTCCAGGCAGGAGCAAACCCCAGCTCATCCCAAATATGAGGAATTATCTTATGACTCAGCATGGCATTCACTTTCGGACTGTTTCAGCAGCACAACACAGACGGGTATGAGCTTCGGCCCTGGAGGGCCGTGTTTCAGACCGCAAACCTCCAAAAGGCTTGTTTAGTCACCTCGGCTAAATCTCAGAGCCGCATCTTTGTGCCTCTCCTTCCCCATATGCAAACTAGGAAGAGTAGCCCCTCCCCCATGAAGTTGCTGTGAGAATTTGAGGAGGCACGTGGAGGGCGATGGGCTATCGAAATGCTGAGGGGTCCCCAAGCACATCAGCTTGTATCTTGTTCGTTCTGATTCCTTTTTTCTACCCCCTCGATATTTTAAAAGCTACCCCCCTTTTCCAAGGCTTCGTGAGACAAAAATGGAGCTTAAGAAAGCTGCAAATGTGAATTTCTCCCAGCTGCAGAGGGTTCCTTTCCCTTTTCAGTAGGTCAGTGTCTGCGATACAGAGGTCTGGCTGTGTGGCCCCCCTCAGGAGCGTGCCTTTGCCAAGACTTCTGTCTTCCTCATTCTGGAAGAAATGAGTACAGCTCCTTGATGTAGGGTCCAGCTGCAGCTCAACACAAGCACCTCTGTCCAGCGCTAGACAGCCTACGATTCTATTCCTTCTAGCCCAGTGGTCCCCTCTCTGTCTTCACGCCTCTCCAGCGGTGTCAGAGTACTTGTTCTGTGCCCACAGCCCCCTCCTCCTTCCATTAATTTCAGCTTCTTCCTTTGCCACGTGCCCTCCTGCAGTCTCTTGTAGAGCCAGAGGGCATCCTGGAGATCACCTAGCTCACTGCCTCGTTCTCTCCATTCATTCATTCTCATGATCTGACCCAACTATCTACCAGGCCCCTGGAGACACACGGAGAACAAGGCAGCCACCCTCAAAGGGTACTCACAGTCTGGGGCAGAGATAAGCTGTCCCTTTGTGGCATCACCACCCAATGTAAAATTGCAGCTTGGTCCATGGTGCTTGGAAAGTTCCTGGATGGGCTCTGATGCTGAGTTTTGAAGGTTGAAGAGGGGTGAACAGGGGAAGAATGCTGGGGGTAGGGACCAAGCAGACAGTGTGGCACATCCAAAGGCCCTGAGGCCAATAGTTGCAGGTTGAGGAACTGAAGGAAGGAAGAAGAAAGAAACTGAGGCCAAGGTGGGGAAGAGTTTGTGCAGGGTCTATAGCTAAGATGAGGCAGGGGCAGGGTTAGATGTCTAACTAGTGCCACAGCTGACTCTTCCCCACACAAATTAGTAGAACAGATTTTATTTGCTTGTTCGTAACTTTGTAGACTGATATGGTCCCAAACTTAACAGAAAAATTATAAGAATGGCATAAGGAATATCTGTAAACCTTTACCCAGATGCACCAATTTTTAACGTTTTACTCCCTTTGCATTATCGTAAACTCCCTCCCCTTTTCTCCCCTCTCCCCCACTCTGTCTTTCTTTCTCTGTGTCTCTCCATATATATAAACTCAGTTCCTATTTGTATCTACCCACCCGTGCATAGGGTAAACCAATGCATTCTCCCTCCCTCCCCTTTGCGCATCACACCCACAGCACTGATTTTGTGTTGCTCAGCTCAGCCATTCCAGGAATTGTGGGTTTGGGGCAGAAAGTGATGGAGAGCTCATGCTAGTTTCAGCACCTTCTGCTTGCCTCAGCTCCAAAGTTCTCTCTCTCCTGTTCTCCAACCACAGCCGGATCATTTCTGCTTGTCTCATTGTCTATCTTAGTCTTCTTAGGCTGCCACAACAGAATCATAGAGACTGGGCAGCTAATAGCTGCCCAATTATTCTCTCCCAGTTCTGGATCTCAGAAGTCCACGATCAAGGTGCCAGCAGGGAGGGTTCCTGCTGAGAGCTGTGTCTGGCATTTAAATGGCCGTCTTCTCACTGTGTCCTTGAGTGGACTTTGCTCTGCACTTGCTTATAGAGAGACAGATCTCTCTCATCTCTCTCCTTCTTCTTGTAAGGCCACAGCCCTATGGGATCAGGGCCCCACCCTATGAACTCAATTAACCCTCATTGTCTCCTGTAGACTCTACTTCCAAAATAAGATTGGGAGAAATCCTTCAATATATGAATTTTGGTGGGGGTTAGGGGTGGGGAAAACAAATCAATCCCTAACATCCTTTTTGCTAAGACTGAGTAGGACCTCTAGGAGTGAGGCGCTTGCTGTCACTGTCCATGGTCCTGATCTCTATTCCATCCCTTCTAAGCCAGTAAAAAAGTCAACAGGAACAAGATGAGTAGACAGAAGTAATTACAGGGAAAGAAAAATTACGGGGAAGAAAAAGCACAGATTTTTCTCAGCACCTGAAACCACCAACTTGCCAATATTTTTTTAATGCTTCTCAGACATTCCTTCTCTAATTCCCTTGGGTTAATTTGGACCTCATATTACTGAGCTTCAATATTGTTGACCAGTCTAGAAAGTGTTTTTGCTGTTACCATGCACCAGAAATGGACTCAGTCAAACAGAAACAGAGGTTAAGTGGCCCCAGAAGAGAGACCATGGCTGTGCTGCCCACACTTCATTCATTTGGAGGCTTAATGCCCCTCAAGCCCCAATCACAGGCTGGGGGGCACAGGCAGCTTGGTCAAAGAACCTGAGGCCTACAGTTCATTTCCAATATACTTTTTTCACAACATAAGTAATTTAAGTCAGAGGCTAGAACAAGAGAGTAGGATTGGATCCAGGAGCCACTAATGAAGCCAGAAGATGGTAGATGTGAACAACATTTACCAAATACCCTCCTCCCCAAGCAATTTCTGGATTTTGTTTGATCCAAAAACTAGGCACTAGAACCTGACCAAGTTGGCATCCAACTGACTTTCTTCTCCCAGCTGGGACCCTACCTCTATCTGTAAACCTAAGATATACAGCTGACCCTTGAACGACGGGGTTTCAAAGTGTGTGTGGCCACTTATCTGGGATTTTTTTTCCAATAAATACAGTTGACTTGTCTGAGGGTTGGACATGTGTGGATTCAACCCACTGATGTCTGACACCCACACTGGTTGATTTCTTGAATGAGAAACCCAACAGCATGGAGGGCCAACTATAAGGGACTTGAATTTCTCTGGAATTTGGCGGAGTCAAACATTATAGGGAGATTTTAGACTCTGGAAGGGTTGTAGTCTTTCGTGTCCCTCGTAGTTCAAGGGTCAACTGTATTTGCTAGATGGATGAAAAGCACTAACACTAACCGTGTTACTGATGAGGGAAATTGAGGCCCAGAGAGGGGAGACTACACCAGACACGCAGCACTGGAGAGTCTCAGGGCTGGGCTTGGCTGTCAGATTCCCTCAGACATCCTCAGTTTCCCTTGCCATCCTCAGCTTCCCACTTTGCTGTTGCCTACAACCAGATAGATTAGTCCCCAAGGTAGTCCCCAAGGTAGCATCTCTGTTGCTGGTCCACGGAGAAGCAGCTGAATCATATCCTGATGAGAACAGAAGAGAGGGCAGCTACCACACAGTTTTCCTCTGGAAGTGACAGTGACAAGACAGAGCACCAAAGGGTCCCCGGCGGCTGGGGTGAGGGCAATGCTGGTCCCTGAGTTTCCTCCATTTGCCCAGCAGGGGATGACGCACACTCTGGTTGGGCACTAGGTGGCAGTAGAGGGCAACACCTAAAGCCAGCTCCACCTCTGAGCTATTCATTCTGGGGGCAATTCTCCAACCCAATTCTCCAACCCTTCTCTGTGAAATGGGCACCTTGCAGGGTTGCTGTGAGGAGCCAGTAAGCTCATGCTGTGAACATTCCAACCTGGCACAAAGTGAGTGCCCTGTCGGTGGGGTAAATTGAGATTTCAGCTGATTCTGGAACATCAGGAATTGCAGCCTCTGAGGGATGGGGCAGGCAGTATAACTGCTGCCCACGTGAGTGGAGTGGCCAGTAGGTGCCTGGTGGCTCTTATCACATGCGAAGGGCAGATCTGATTCCAAAAATAGAAATCTCAATTTTTTGTGTCACATCTCTGAGTTGACAGCAAATTTAAGATGTTTTTAAATGCTGGGGGGCAGGAGAAAATCGGGGCAGGGCTTCAGCAGTCAGGCTTAAACTTTGAAGTTCTGGGTAACCTTGCAGATGGCAGTGTGCCTCCTATTCTTGGGGACCCTGGGCCTCATTCAGGCGCCACTAGCTGCTCCCCCACCCCATGTTGAGGGAAGGGTTGCACCTGCAGACAAGAGGGGCAGAGCAGCACGTTCACAAAGTGGGTGTGTGAGTTATTTCTTCAGCGCCAGGCCCCTTATAACCTTCCAACTTTATTTGAAGTTTGTGTTTCCTTTTAAAATTGAGGTGACAGCCTTTATCTATGAATTCATGCTGCGCTAACTCCCTTTTCTTCCTTCTGCAGCTTTAAATAGAATTTTTGGTTCTGCACAGTTGAAACATCAAAAATTGCCAATGTTAAAAAAAATTAAGGTGAAATTCACATAACAGAAAATGAACCATTTTAAACGCACAGTTCAGGAACACTTGGTGCATTGACAATATTGTGCAACCATCATCTCTTTCTAGTTCCCAAAAAATGTCCATCACTTAAAATAGAAGCCCCTGTCTCCATTAACAGTCCCCCCAATTCCTGGTACCCATGAATCTCCTTCCTTTCCCTGAGGCTGTGGACGTCTCTCGTCAGTGGATACACACCGTGTGACCTCGTGTGTCTGGCTTCTCCCCCTGAGCTTGGTGTGTTCAAGGTCCCCCCACCCCAGCCTGTGGTAGCGAGTGTCAGAGCTGCCCCATTTTCATGGCTGAGGGATTGTTCCAGTTGAGGGAATGGACACATGTGAGTGTCCCTTCACCCACTACTGGACATTTGGGGGTTTTGCACTCTTTGGTGCTTCTGAATCATGATGTTATGAGCATTCCCGTGAGTTTCTGTGTCGACCTTGCCTTCATCCCCCTTAGACCTCTGTTCTATCTTGGCCTTTGACCTCCACGAGAGCAGGATGGTCTCTGATTCATCTTCTACCTCTAAGACCCTCCGATGCACCTGGGAGGAAGTGGTTACTCAAAGATCACTGGGTGCATAGTTGGGGGGCAGGAGAGGAAGAAGCATAGTTAGAGTCCACCCCGTAAAAACCATCACTTCGCACCAAACGAAGAGCAGGGGCAAGGGAATAAACTGCTTTTGAAAAGGAAAGGAAGATGCATTCTCCTGTCCGTCCTGTGTTAACCGCTTCCCTTCCAGTCCCTTTCCAGCTTTCCTTTCAGCTCACCGCACCGCTGAGCAGCAGAGCTGCAGAGATGAATTAGCAGCTTCCCTGAGTCAGCACGACCTGCAGTTAGAGCCTCTGAAAGTTACGTGCACTCTGAGAAATGCTCTGCCTGCAATTGAATACTTCCCCAGAGAGCAAAACAGCCAGAGCTTGGGTCAAACTCGGGCAGCATGAGCTGTTGCCCCAAAAGGCAGTCCAGTGATTGCCAGAGAAACGGATCTTATTTTCAAATCCATGCTTAGCCAAGTTTTAAGGGGCACAAATGCATAGTTGCCTGTATTTCATAAAGGGGAAAAAAACCTACTTTGAATAGTTTTAGATACACAGAAAATTTACAAGAATATTACAGATAGTTTCCATATACTGCCTCCCTCCCCTTGCCCAGTCTCTTCTAGAAGTGACATTTTTATTAGGCTGGTAGATTTGTCACAGTTAATGAACCAACATTGATACATTATGATTAGCTGAAGTCCGCAATTGACGCAGATCTCCTTGGTTTCCTCCTAATGTCCTTTCTCTGTCCTGGACCCTGCCCAGGTTCTCACGTGACATTTCTCATCACTTCTCCTTAGGCAACTCTTGGAGAGTTTCTCAGACTTTCCTTGGTTTTGATGGCCTTGCCAGTTTTGAAAGAATTGGGCAGGAATTTTGTAGAATACCCTCAATTGGGGTTTATGAGATGTGTTTCTCATACTTAGGCTGGGGTGACAGGTTTGAGGAGGAAGACCACAGAGGTGAGGGTCCTTCCCAACTCATGGTAGCAGGCGCATGCTATCCCCATGGCTTCTCGCTGCTGAGTTGACCTTGGGCACCCGGCCCAGGTATGTGGCCAGATCACCCTTCTATAAAGTCACTCCCCCCTCCCCATCTTGCTGTCTTTGGGAGGAAATCACTCTGCATAACCCACACTTAGCAAGTAAGAAGTCAAGCTCCATCTCTCAGAGGGCTGAGTATCTACACATGTTATTTGGACCTCTGTATGGGAAAGTTGTCTTTTATCCTCTGTTTATTTAATCATTTATTAATGTCCGCATGGATCCATGGGCACTTATCTTGTACTTGGCTTACAACCCAGTACTCCATTATTTACTTTGTTGCACCAACTGACCCAACATTAGCCATAGAGAGCCCCTTCCAATGACTGCTGCGTGCACTTGACATACTTCTTGCTGCGCTCAGTAGCAGTGATCATCAAAGACAAAACCCTGTAGGGTCACGCGTGGACAGTGCTATGCAGACCCGCAACTATGCAAGCGTGTGCGTGGGACAACACTCTCGCTCTCTGGCCTCCAGCTTTCCCCACACAAAAAGAACAGAAAGGCTTATTTATTGGTTGATGAAGGAAGGCCGCTAGCACGGATGTTTTATGATTTTGTATGCCAATTAACAAATGTGTTTGGGTCCAAAGATTCCCCAGAACTAAACAGATTTTGTTGCTATTGTTTTGTCTGAACCCCACACTCCTGTGACTGGATTTGGGGTACCTGGTGGCTGATGTCCACTCCTGGCTGGATCTGCAGGCCACTCCCAGAAGACATGGGGATGGACACACTTGGTAGCCCTGCAGAAGACACATCCTGTAAGTTTGCGCACGTGCAGAATTGGGAGCTCTGCTTCAAGGTTCTGCCCGGGGCTGTAGTTGCAGAAATGTCAGAGGTGGCGCTCCCGGTGCAGTGTCAGGAAGAGGGCTGCTCGGCTCTGAGGCCTCGGCAAGTGGGCACAGGCATGAAGCCAGCACAGTGCTGCTGTGTGTCCTTGCGCCGGCTGCTCACCCTCTCTGTGCTGTCAAAGCCTCACCTACTAAACAGAGGGAGAGAGCATCCTGCAGAAAGGCCTTGGAAGAATTAAATGAGGTGATACCAGTCAACACCCCAGGGGGTGCCAGGAGCGAAGTCGGTCCTGGGAGAGCTCTACTGCCCCAGTACCCTAAGTATGAGAAAAAAATTTTTAAAAAAACTAAGAAACTGGCCCATTTCATTGTGGATGAATATCTCTATCCTAAAAGCGGGAACAAGGTGGTCCTATAGGTTTGTTTATCTTGTCATCACTGACCACGGAATGGAACCAAGGGTGAGTTCCTAAGGTCTCTGGAAGATCAGCCCCTTTCCTGAGAACTGCATTGGGGGACAGATGATGGTTTTTCTCCAATACAGACCAGGAAGGACACGCTCTGTCCCAGCTAGTTATCTGATCGACTTGAACCCTGGAGGGGAACCCAGGAAAAGCCACCACCTCTCCCGCGGAGACCAGAGTCAAGCCAAGAGTCTTTAGCGGAGATCTGTGCAAGTCATGGGAAGATCCACCCAACCAGCTGAGTGACCTGGAGGGACCTTGTTCCTCTGTGCCTCTGTTTGCTGGTCAAGTAAATGGGGGCGATTTTGTAGGGTTACTGCAAGGCTCAAACATAAAAACGCCCAGGGAGAGCTTCGCAGAGTGTTTGGCCCCTGGCACACAGTCAATAAATGTTATTTATTAGAGTTCAACATCAGAGAAAGATGAAAAGAATGTGGCATTTTCTGCTGGTCATCTTCAAAGTTTATAATAATCACACTATGGATAAGTCTAAAGCCTGGCAGGCTGTCCACCTGTGAATCCCATTCTTTTTAAAGATGTATTTATTTATGCACACAAGAGCTGGGGTGTAGGCCAGAAGTGTGGGGGGTGAGAGGATTCATCAGAGACAGAGTGGGGAGCAGAACAGGCACATCAGAAACACACTGCTGAGGGGAGCAGCAGGGAGACAGGAGAGGTCTGCAGCGCCATGTGGGAAGCTCCCTGGCCGGGGATCAAGTTCAGGCTGCAGTGGCTGGAGATAGCTTCATAGCTCTTCATAGCTTTAACCCCTGCGCCACCAGGGAGTCCCTCCTGGGAACCCCGTCGTTCAGTTGGTAAAAGCAAATCAAACTTGGAGCGGTGAGCTGGCTCTCCAGGTCACAGAGCTCAGGAGCAGCAAGGTCAGGCTTTGACCTCCAGTGTGTCCCACGTGGAAGTGCCTGTCCTTGATCTCCACGGCAGGGCGGCGCCAGTAACCGCTGTGACAGGGTGTCCTGAGTCTCATCCACACCCAGGCTGGGCTGGAGCTCCCACCAGGCCGGGGAAGGAAGCGGAGGGACGAGAGAGAAAGAGCAACAGGATTTTGGGGTTGTGTTTTTCCTGCAGCCCCTCCAAACACATTGAACTTCAATGGGGCTCATCGCAAGCGGAAGACACTGGTGGCCCCAGAGATCAACATTTCCCTGGACCAGAGTGAGGGCTCCCTGCTGTCTGATGACTTCCTGGATACCCCCGACGACCTGGATATTAACGTGGACGACATTGAGACCCCTGATGAGACCGACTCGCTGGAGTTCCTGGGGAATGGCAACGAGCTGGAGTGGGAAGGTGAGGGTGGGGCTTCTTGCGGGCGCTGCCCAGCCCCCAAATCCAACCGCAGCGCTCCTTTAGCTTCCTGGACAGCTCCCTGGAGCCAGCCTCCCAGTCCTCAAGCTTGGGTGGGGCTGGGGTTCTAACTGGGGGCTCCGGTAACAGCCTGGGGGGGTCATCTGCCCCTATGACCTCATGCACATTTCCCTAGTGGGTTTTTCTGGGGTGACAGTTTTCATCGGATACTCAAAAGCACCATTTCTCACAGTCACCCCGTCTGACACTCCACCAGCAAAGTGGGGGGAAGTGCCTTTGCCGGGGAGCCGGACTCCACGGTGCGGTCTCGGCAGCTAAGGGAGTGGAGAGAGAGGAGTTGGGGATGAGATGCCCAGACTCAGGCTCCCACTGTGCTCACCCCACCTGCTTCCAGATGACACCCCGGTGGCTGCCGCCAAGAATATGCCTGGGGACAGCGCGGATCTGTTTGGGGACGGCGCGGCGGAAGAGGGCGGGGCCGCCAACGGGCGCCTGTGGCGGACGGTGATCATCGGGGAGCAGGAGCACAGGATTGACCTGCACATGATCCGGCCCTACATGCGGGTGGTGACCCACGGCGGTGAGCGCCCCCCGGGTCCCCTCCCCGCTCCGGGTCCCCTCCCCGCTCCGGCTGGGCAGCCTGCTAGCTGGCCCCTTCGTCTGAGCCGCAGGGACGGAAGCCTTGGCCTCGGGGTGCGCAGGGGTGAAGCCTGCCTGGGTCGAGGCGTAGACAAGCACATGGGGGGTGCCGGCAGGGAGGCTGTGGGCCCGCCAAAGGCAGACTGGCCAGGGGGTTGCGGGCTGCCCCAGCTGGTACTCAAAGCTGTACCTCTGGACATGAGCAGTGGGAAGGGCTGGCTGGCTGTGAGGGGAGTCCCTGGGCTAGGGCCTGGGGTGCCCCGGATCGGCTTGGAGCTCAGAGAAGGTGCTGCCCCGGTCCGCCTGGGGTCACTCACTGGCCGCTCTCCCCAGGGTACTATGGCGAAGGTCTCAACGCCATCATCGTCTTCGCTGCCTGCTTCCTTCCGGACAGCAGCTCCCCCGACTACCACTACATCATGGAGAACCTCTTCCTGTAAGTGCCCTCTTCCACGCCGCTGGCCGTTCTGAGGGTCCCAGATGGTCCTCAGCCTGGCCCCACGGAAGGGCTGGGACCACCGGGTGGCTTTCACCTGAGTCCTGTCCTTGCCCCTCACCCCCCTACCTCACTGGCACAGTCGAAAATTGCAGCAACGTTATCCTAATCATCACTCATTTATTGAGCATTTATTATGTGCTCATAATAAATTTATTATTAAACACAAGTGCTTCCTAAGTGATGAATGGTTCCAACCTCACCACAGCCCTGTGGGGTAGGTGCCTTGTCTCCCACTCTACAGGCACAGAGCCCGAGGCACAGAGAGGTTAAGACACTTGCCCGAGGGCACACAGGCACAGTTTTGTTAAATTGGAGACAGGCGATACATTGAAGCCCCTGACAGATAAGCTTAAAGAGCTCAATACATCATTATTACTCATATGCCACTGCTGCGAGGATTTCCATCTTACACAGCTGGACTTGGTGCTGCAAGAACAGAGGATGAGCGGTGCCCTTGGAAGGTCAGAGAGGAAAGTGGCCGAGATCCCAGGGAGTCCAGTCCAGCCCCCCCAACTTAAGATGTGTAAATAGAGGCTGGGTGGAAAGGATTTTTCTGAAACTATTCAGGAAGAGATGGGACGAGGACAGACTCCGGTGTCCTAAAGTCCAGAGCAGCGGTCCATTTGCTGTGAGTGGCCATTGTCCGGGTGCTTCTGGCGGTGTTGAGACCCATTCCTAAGGGTTTTTGGAGGAAGCAAATGAAGTCACCAATCTAAAGCACTTGGCATTTATTAAGTGCTTAATAGAATAGTGGCTACTTTTAAAAAAGATTTATTTATTTATGCATACAAGAACTGGGGTGTAGGCCAGAGGTGGGGGGCGGCTGAGGGGATTCACCAGAGACAGAGTGGGGACAGAACAGCCAGATCCACTGAAATCCACTGCTGAGGGGAGCAGCAGGGAGACAGGAGAGGTCTGCTGTGCCACATGGGAATCTCCCTGGCCGGGGATCGAACTCGTGCTGCAGTGGCTGCGATAGCTTTGTAGGGCTGAGACTAACCCCTTGCACCACCAGGGAGGCCCAATAGCAGCTACTTCTGTCATTCTGCCCATTGATGCAAATTCAGGGTGGGCTGGGGTCACACACACACACCTTTGAGTACGCGAGGATAGCCAACAATACCTGAACAAGTATGACTGGCACAGCCAGGAGAAGTAAAACAGGTGAAAGCACAAGTGTCCACTCTTGGCAACTGGGGCGTCCTAAGTCTGGGTGCCCCCTGATGGCCCCGTCTCTGTGCCCGTGACCAGGTATGTCATCAGCAGCCTGGAACTCCTGGTGGCGGAGGACTACATGATCGTCTACCTGAACGGCGCTACCCCCAGGCGGAGGATGCCCGGCATCGGGTGGCTCAAGAAGTGTTACCAGATGATTGACAGGAGGTGAGTGGGGGGTGGGAGTGGTGCCCCCGAGGCCAAGGAATCCGGAGCCTGAGGTCCTTGGTTGTGTGTGAGCTCAGGCAACTCAGTGCAGCACAGACCTGGAGGCTTAACACAAACCACAGACCCTTATCCTAACACTCCCGGGGTGGAGCCCCGACTTCCGAGCCCTGCCCAGCCCAGCCATGCTGTGCGGCCTCTTGCTGCTTCAGGAGAGGCCGGTACCCAGGCGGTCAAGCCCCAATACAGAGCCATGTCAGCCTGAAGGCACCACCAGTGGGGCCCTCCCCACCCCCAGTCACAAAAAGCAGACGGCAACAGAGAACAAGCCCCAGAATGATGGCTTTAATTGTGGTAAGAGCCACGTAGCACAAAACTCACCACTGTCACCGTGTGTCAGTGCGCAGCTCAGTGGCATCAGGCAACTCACACTGTTGTGCAGTCACCAACACCCCAGAATGTTCTCATCTTCCCAGACTGAAACTGCCCCATTAAACGCTAGCCCCTTCCCTCCCCTCCCCCAGCCCAGGCACCTGCCACCTCCCTCCTGCCCCTTTGGCTGTGGCTCCCCTGGGGCCCTCCTGTGAGCAGGTCACACAGTGTGTGTCCTTCTGTGTCTGGCTTGTGTCACTGAGCAGTGTCCTCCGTCAAGGCCATCCACACTGTAGTGTCAGGACTTCCTTCCTTTTCAAGGCTGGGTAGTGCTGCACTGCACAGATGGCCTTCACTGACCCGCTGCTCTGTCAGTGAACACTTGGCTTGTTGCCACCTCCTGGCCACTGTGAACAGCCTCAAGATGAAAGATTGCACACTCAGGCAGCGGAAGCATGCTTGCACCCCAGGTTAGTGGGCGAGGCTTGGAGATGGGACTGGACACCCGTGGGCATTCCGTGATGACAGCACAACCTCAGCTGCTCAGTTCCAGCCAGTCTGGCTGCTGGTTCTGCACCACAGGTGCCTCCAGCTGTGCTTTTGGGGTCTCAGGGACCACAAAGGTGTGTTTCCATGCCCCCACGGACTCCGAACACCAGGATGGGGGCTGGGACCACGTGAACTGAACGACGGGCAAGTGCCTGCTGCTCTCTGCTCTCCGCTCCCTCTCCTGTTCCCCAAGTGGGCCCCCCCACCCCCCTCTGACTTCCTCTGCCTCCCCACACAGGTTGAGGAAAAACCTGAAGTCCTTAATCATCGTCCACCCATCCTGGTTCATCCGCACCGTGCTGGCCATCTCCCGCCCTTTCATCAGGTGAGTGGGTAACCTGTGTGGTCCCCCCGGGGGTGGTTGTGCCTGTTTTTTTTTTCTCATTTGCACTTTCCGCTGCTCTATGATGAATAGTGCCCCTTTGAAAAGTTTTGTTTTTTTTTTTAAAGATTTATTTTTTATTTATACATACAAGCTGGGGTACAGGCCAGAGGCGTGGGGCAGCGAGAGGGCTCACCAGAGACAGAGTGGGGAGCAGAACAGGCAGATCAGAAACACACTGCTGAGGGGAGCAGCGGGCAAGGCAGGAGAGGTCTGCCGCACCATGTGGGATTCTCCCCGGCCGGGCGTCGAACTCGGCCAAGCGTCGAACTCGCGTCGCTGCTGCCGACAGCTCCACAGCGCAGCGCTTAACCGCTGCGCCACCAGGGAGGCCCCCCCCTTTGAAAAGTTTTAAAGTCTGTCTAGGCAGAGGCTGTTTTTTACCAGTTGAAGGTTTGTGGCAACACAGTCAGGTGACTGGCCACTTGCTGGCTGCAGGTCCTCACCGTGCTCTGTATTTTTTTTTCCAAAGATTTATTTGATTTATATACACATTCAAGAATCCTCTAATTCCCCCCCCCCATATCTCTGGCCTACACCCCAGCTCTTGTATGCATAAATAAAAAGAAATCTTTTTTTAAAAACGCCATTAGCTACACAGGTCTGGAGAAGCACCCAGAAGAAAACAGGTGGAGTAGAACAAAATGAGGCCTGTTGAATGCCCCAGTCAACCAAATACAACTAATGCACATTCATGTAATACAATTCAAAGCACTGAATTAAATCGAGATCCTTAATTTCCACTTTGCCAACTTAAGGATCTGGCCAGATGAGTTTAAGAGTGAGTCAGACGTCGCCCTGCCATTTTGCCTTGCTCACTCACGGCGTGAGAGGCTGCAAGGCGGCGGCCTCAGAGCCTGCGTTCTATGGCTCCTGAGCATCTGAAAATATTTGCATATTAGAAAAATTAGTGGCTAACACACTACTTATGGATAATTTGTGCCAGTAGTGAAGCAACCAGACAAAACGGTGAACACACAGGGCCCGGAGCTGCCTGAGTGCTTGGGCGTCACACTGAGTGCAGTGGGGAGTCACACTTACAGAGATAATTCTCCCCCTCTGGATTTCTTCTCCCAAGACAAATTTTGAGGATATTACTATGAGTCTTCAAAGAAAAAGGTAGAGAGGCAAGAGAAGTCAGCTTCCCTGTTTAAAAGTGGCGAAGGGGGGCCTCCCTGGTGGCACAACAGGTTAACTCTCAGCATTATGAAGCTATCACAGCCACTGCAGCATGAGTTCGATCCCCGGCCAGGGAGATTCCCTCATGGCTCAGCAGACCTGTCCTGTCTCCCCGCTGCTCCCCTCAGCAGTGTACTTCAGTCCATCTGCCTGTTCTGCTCCCCACGCTGTCTCTGGTGAATCCTCTCACCACCCCCACACCTCTGGCCTACACCCCAGGTCTTATACGCATAAATAAATAAATCTTAAAACAAAAAAGCGGGAAGAGGCGGAGGCTGATGCTGACCTGCCATAAATCCAACCCTGAGGGTCTGTGTGCCTTGAAGAAAATTCCTGCTTGTCTTCTGATGATCTAAACCTTGGGAACGTGCCTTGCCCTGGACTGGAGTTCTCCCTCCTGAGAGCCCCCCATGGCACGGAAAGCTGTGCCGGGGCAGACAGAGCACGTTACACGGAGACGCGGTTTCGGTTTCCAGCCCTGGGCGTGGCGGCTGTTATCACACCACTGTTGGGATGGGACTTTCACCCGTATTTATAGAACAGTGCCCAGAGCATCAGGCGCTAGCTATATGCCCCATAAAAGAAATAAACAAAAATAAAAAATTTCTAACAAGTCAGATCCATCCACCCCCAGGGTCCCCAGCATGTTCCAGTGGGGTGTGGCTAATCCTGGGGAGGGGTAGGGCAGGATCCTGGCTGCCTGGCGTGCACTCCCTGTTTGCTTGCCTTTATCCTTCCCACATACCAGCTGGAGTTAGAAATGAACCTGTAGGGCCTCCCTTGTGGACAAGAGGTTAAGTCTCAGCACAATGAAGCTATTGCTGCCACTGCTGCATGAGTTCAATCCCCGGTCAGGGAGCTAATCCACATGGCACAGCAGACCTGTCCTGCCTCGCCCACTGCTCCCCTCAGCAGTGGATTTCAGTAGATCCACGTGTCCTGCTCCCCACTCTGTCTCTGGTGAATCCTCTTACCCCTCTCCCGTACCTCTGGCCCGTACCCCTTCTTATAGGCATAAATAAATCTTTTTTTTTTAAAAAAAGGAAAAGAAATGAACCTGTAAAGGGCAGGTTTGTTAAGGAAAGAGAAGAGGAAAAGGGACATTGGCAGAGGCGCAAATGATGGTTCTTAGAGGCAAGAAGTGGCCTTTCGAAAGGGGGACGCTGTAAGGAAGACTCAGTGGGAGGGCTTGGGGAGAGGCCTGCTGCTTGCCCCAGCAGGGGTGCCCTCATATAGTGTTCTTAGGCAGAATTTCTCATTGTTCCTGGTGGAATTTCTCCCTTTGGAGTTAAGGTGGTTTCCTGACAAGAAAAAAAAACCCTTTTTTGAGGATAATTTTGTTCATGAAAAAAGCGTCGAGCAGTGTGTTTCCGTGCACGTGGCCCCTCTGTAGCTCCGAGGAAACTTCTCCATCATTCCTTAATCGCCGACCTCAGCCTTCTGCCGAGTACGGCTGAATTTCCTCTCCTGGACACTCTGGCCTGTATCATTCATCATGTGGCTCCCTTTACACTGGCTGCCAGAAAGCCAGAGCCAAGCCTTTATCAAACCTCTAAAAATAGCTATCAAACATCTTGACACCTTTTGGAGACTTCTAGCTCCTTTTGCATTCTTTTAACTGTTACTTGATTCTTGGATTATTATTTTACTAGTTAATAGACTGTTCCTAGTCTCTTGGCCTTATCTTTCTCATCATTAGAAAAGATTGTTTGACCTTGAAAAAAGCTGATTTTACCAACATCAGGTTTAAATATTTTTTTAAAAAAACCGTGAGTTCAAAGCAACGCGGCGGTGACAACGTCCTTTGTGGTCACAGACGCCCTGAGTGCAGGTTTGGACACAAGAGGCCATTCATCCCCAGAGAATGGCGCGTGAGTCAGAAGCCCACGTGTGCCCTCCTCGTGCCCCAGTGACTAATGTGCCTTCCCCAGCCGTGACGACAGTGGTAGGAAAGCGTCCTGGTGGGAATTAAGGCCCAGGAGCCGTCCCGGAGGATGCAGAGACAGCCAAGAATCTGTTTCCGTTAAACAAGCTCCTCAGCTTGGCAAGGGCCCAAATCTGATGCTCCTAGGGCCTGGGGACCCTTCTTGCTAGCAAGACCCCCCCCAGCTCTGCACTGCCCACCTACCAGTGGCAGGAGATCGAGGCCGGCGTGGACAGGGAGGACAGGCTGGGCAGAGGCGCTGCAGCGCCTGGGCTAGGGCGGTGTGCATAGCCCTGTCTGCTCTGGCCCCTTCTGGCCCCGGGCAACCAAGCCCAAGGCTGGCCTCAGACACCCCCTCCTTCTTCTCCTGCCAGTGTCAAATTCATCAGCAAGATCCAGTATGTGCACAGCTTGGAAGACCTGGAGCAGCTCATCCCCATGGAGCACGTGCAGATCCCAGACTGCGTGCTGCAGTGAGTGGCCGCGTGTGGGCGCCCCTGCACCCCGTAGCCCCCGCAGCTGGCCGTGAGGGGATGGCGGCCGTAGGGGGACTGGAGCCCACACGTCCCCTATCCCGCAGACCCCTAGGCCACCCAGAACCTGAGGGCAACAGCCCGTTGTTGTTGCCCGTTCTTTTGCACTAAGCGACACATCACAAACACAACACTTCCCCGTTGTTGTCTGCCAGAGAAATATCGCCTCATTTTTTTACTTTTTCTTTTAAATTGCAGTAAAAGAATTTATATTTTGCCATCTAACCCTGTTTAAGTGCACAGCTCAGAGGCATTAAGCACCTTCACATTAAGCCATCCCCACCCTCCAGCTCCAGAGCTTTCTCATCTTCCCCAACTGGAACCCTGCCCCCATTAAACACTATCTCCCTCCCCTTCCCCAGCCCCTGGCACCCGCCAGCCACTTCCTGTCTCTGGATGTGACTCCTCCAGGCCCCTCCTGTGAGTCGGCCACGCAGGGTGTGTCCTTTGGAGCACCATGTCCTCCAGAGCCACCCCACTGTGGCTGTGTCAGAGTGTCCTTCCTTTTTAGGGGGTGAATAATATTCCACGGTCTGTACAGTCACCTACAGCTTAGGGGACACCTCCCAAGAAATGCGTCACTCGAGATGCCCCTGTCATGACAAGGTCGTGCCGTGTAACCGTGGACCCTGATGGTCCAGCCGATGGCACACCTGCGGGTGCAGGCCGTCAGGACAGTGTCCACGGGGCCTGTCGGTGACAGAAAGGTCGCTTAGCAACACATGACCGTACAAGCATTTGACTTGTCCATTCATGAGTGGGTGGACCCTGTGCTGTTTCCCTCTCGTCTGTGAACATGGGTGTAAAAGTAGCTCTACGGATTGGCGTGTATTTAGTTAGCAGGTAGGACTGTTTCTCTGGCTCCAAAGGGAAGGGAAGTCCCTGCAAGGTCAGGAAGGTCGTGCCTCACCTGCTTCTCCTCTCTTCCAGGTATGACGAGGAAAGGCTCAAGGCCCGGAGGGAGACGTCTGCGTGAGTCTGGGTCAGGCCTGAGCCAGCGTCACATTGAGGGGCCAGTGGTGGTTTAGTCTCCACAGGGACTAATGTCAATGTCACAGACACAGATAGCTCAGGGGCTCATGCCCTTCTCTGGAGGGTTTAGGGTCAGGCTTCCCCACTTAGAGTAACATTAGACAACCAAAAAATTCACAACCCCCTTGGAAGTCATGGTAAGAAATCAGGAACAGCGCAACCCCCTGGACAAAATGGCAGACTCCGTAGGGAGTAATAACAGCAAAGAGAGTAAGACGTTTTCCCTTGACAGACGGACCACAGCCCACTCCTCACCGCGCACCAGCCCAGACACACCCCTGCACTGACGGGACAGTTCACAGGGCGTTGGTGGCCGGCCCTGAGTGCTCCTAGAGCCTCCGGCCCCTCCTAAAGATGGAGCCCTTATTCCTGGCTACCTTCCCACCCGCTCCTGCAGCTGGGCAGGGCGAGGTTCCTACTGGCGCTTTACAGTCCAGAAATGTGATACTCACACTGGCAAGGCCCCTACCTGCCCGAGGCCACAGCAGGTTCCCAAGAGAACTGGACCTTGAGTGCGTGGAGAGTGAGGGTCTCCGGCAGCCCTGCGGGAGACAGAGGCAGATAAGCCAGAGTCCAGATGCAGCGCTTCCCAGGTCAACACCCTCCCAAGCTGCTCCCAGGCCACGCTCCAGGCAGGCGGGTGGGGACGTCAGTGGGAGCTGAGAGTCCCAAGTCCACCCTGACTTATCAAAGCTCACCCCTCTTTCTGACCCCAGTGTGCGGCAGCAGCCAGAATTCGTCCTGCCCAGGTCTGAGGAGAAGCCAGAGGTGGTGCCAGAAGAGGCCAGGTAAATACGCAGGGGGCCACCGGCAGCCAAACTCCAGAGGGGGCAGGTCTGGGGAGAAAACTGGCCCCTGTCAAGGGACAGAAAGTAGCACTAAGTGTCCCAGACTTCCTTCCTCCTCCTATGTCTTCATTTTTTTTTTAGGTGAAATTCACATAACATGCAGCAAATGAGCCGCTTAAAGTACTGGATTTGTGGCACTTACATTTGCAAGGCCGTGCAACCATCACCCCTCTCTAATTCCAGAATATTCCATCACCCCAGAAGGAGACCTGTACCCATTAAACGTTAACCGTTTGCTTCCACTCTGCCCTCCCCCTGTTTTGCGAGCGCCCGGGGCGGGTGCGTACCCTCGGTTCCGGACAGCAACTTGAGCCCCTGCGAATCTCCATATGCCGTTTCCTCGGGGCTTTCCCCGGCCTTCTCTCATGGCCTCTCCCTCTCGTAGCTGCTTTCTGAGTGATGCCGCCCTTATATGCCTGCCTCCAGGCTCAGGTGTGCCCACTTACGCATGCCGGTACCCACAGCCACGTGTCCACCATCAGGCACGGGTGTCCCGTGCCCACGCTCCCAAACACCTTCTGTGTTAACACCATCAAGGCCACAGGTGATGGCCACGAGGTTAGAGGTGCAGAAAGCCCGGCCAATTCACTTACCCTACCCCCCCCCTTTTTTAAATCCAACAAGCCTCCGCTGACCACCCTCTGGCGCCTCGCCTGGAATGTTTAGACAGCCCAGCTCTGGCCCTGCCGCTGTGAGATCAGGCTTTGCTCCCCGGAGAAGGTCCCACCTGCCCCCATGGGTGGTTCAGCCCCCCAGGCCCAGGGCCCCCCGGACAATGTTGGTCTCTGTTGGTGTTGCTGCAAGGACCTGGTCCCCGTCCCTGCCTGTCCCAGCCATTTGCTTACAGCACACACGCGCTCGTCCTTGCTTTGCCCCGGCGTCGTCCCTCCTGGGGCTCACCGCCAAATACCAGGTCTCCCCCAAAACAGGGAAACTGTGCTGAGATTCCGTGCCTGTCCCACAGGTCTGCTCCAGTCACGGAAGATCAGGAAACGAGGTGAGTTTGGAAAGGGGAGGGATCTTGCAGCCTTTTTTTTTACTGTTCTAGTCGAGTCTACCCCGTGACTGCTGCCCACGGTTTGTTGTTTAAGGGGAGCGGGTGTATTCTCCAGGGAGCCAGGGAGCCCGTGGTTGCCATGGCCTCCAGTGTGGCAGGATGCCCTCGCCCCGCCCAGCTCCGAGGGGGCACCATTAGCATGAGACCCCAGAGCTGAGCAACATGTGGCACCAACAGACGCCCCCCTGGAGCCAACCCCCAGATGTTCGGGGTGTAACTCAGCGACGGTGCAATGTCTGGGCCGTCCCATGCCTCTACCTGGATCCTGAAGACCAGCCTCTGGTTCAGCGGCTTCCTAGAAAGACACAGGACTGTGGTGCTCAACGTGCGCTCGAGCACGGCAGCAGGACGAATACAGATGCAAACGAGCAGCAGCTCTGGGAGAGACCAGGTGTGAGCCTCCAGCTGCCCTCTCCCTGGGACGCTGTTAAGACGACCCTTAATTCTTCCAGCAACGACGTGTGGCAATACACACTAAATGTGGCCAGCCAGGGGCGCTCACCTGAACCTTGGTTTGCAGGGTATTCATTGGAGGTTGATCACCTAGGCCTGGCCGACCTTAGTCCTAAGCATCTCCAGAAGCTGAGCTGATAACAAAGAGCCCCACCCTCAATCGCATCTTAGCATAGACTGGTGTGAGCCAAGGTCCCAGCAATTAAAGACATTCATCAAGCAGGACACTAAGGGCTCAGAAGTAACCTCCCAGGAACCAGGCAAGGACCAAAGCATTCTTTGGAAGGTGCAGGGTAATCCTTGACCATACACTTCTTACAAACCTTGAACGTGGCCTGGATTCAGAACGTGGGGGCACGTTCTTAATACTGCCCGTGTGATTCAGAAAGCCCCCAGCTGAGCAATAAAATGGTCTTTGACCAGGACTGTCCCTGGGACACTAAAAAGCAAGGCCTCAATGCATTTCTGACGAGACCATCTCAACCCACACCTTCTGGAGATGAATTCTCCTCCACCGACACAAGACGCACAAGGAAATCATCCACCACGAGTAAAAGTCAGCACGTATATCGAAGAGCAGAATCTGACCCCCTTCCCCAAATCCTCAAATATGGATGGTCAAATAAGCATGTTGAAAATGGTCGAAGACACAAATAAAGAAGTTGGTGGACAGACAGATAAATGGATGGATGATGAATGAATGAATGGGCTGATGGGTGAGTGGGTGGGAGGGAGGGAAGCAGATGAGCGAGTTGAAGCCTCCCTCTTCTGTAATTGGGGTCATCTGCTCCAGGGCCTCTTCTTCTGCTGGGTCCTCTTCAGAACTACACCTGGAACGTGGGTGGCAGGCATCAGACTTTGAAGTGCAGCTGCCACTCTTGCTGCCGAGGGCTCCCAAAGTTGTCTTAGTTCATTCTTTGGATTTTCATACACATAAAACAGCATCTGCCACTTTCCTTTAAAACCATAAAACGGGCTTCCCCGGTGGCGCAGCAGTTAAGCACTGTGCTATGGAGCTGTCAACAGCAGTGACGCGAGTCCAACGCCTGGCCAGGGAGAGTCCCACATGGCGCAGCAGACCTCTCCTGCCCCGCCCGCTGCTCCCCTCAGCAGTGTACTTCTGATCTGCCTGTTCTGCTCCCCGCTCTGTCTCTGGTGAACCCTCTCGCTGCCACACACCTCTGGCCTGTACCCCTAGCTTGCATGCATCAATAAATAAATCTTTAAAAAAAAACATAAAAATAACTCTGTTTTCCCTCTCCAGCATGTCCTGAGTTGGGTGAAAACAGAGATGGACGTGAAAGAAGATTCCAGATGCCAGAAACCTCTGTCGGATGCCCTCTGACCCAGACCTTGTCCCTGCCTCATCCTGAGTTTGTCTTCACAGAGTGCCAGAGTCTCTTCCATCCACATTTGAAACCCAACATTCTTCTTAGCTGCTTGGAAACTTTTTTTAAACAACGCAGTATTAGTGCATTCTGGAAAAGACCCCATGCTCAGCTGGCCACCGTTCCACATTCATGAACTCATGGCTGAGAAGAGCAGGAACTGCAGGGTGTGGCCCCTGGGTCCTCGGTGGCCTCTGCCCCTGCTCCTCCCCCACCCCCAGGTCCTCAAAACCCTCCCACTGCACAAAATCCCAGTTCAAGACCCTTCTCTTATCTGTCACTGGCTCAGGCCGGAGCCACAGCCGCCCACCGGCTCCCTGGGTGGGTCTGGATTCGTTCTTGTGCCTTTCCTTCCAGAACAGCGCTCACCACTCTGGGCATCTGGCCGGGAAGCCGAGCCCCCAAGCAGGGCCATCCCTGGGTTCTTCCCGACCTTTGACCTCATAGCCTCCTTATAATACCCACCGTCTTTGGGAGCATCAGAGCCCACAGCACAAGTGAGAGCCCCAGCTAATCATCCTTGTCCAACGGCTGCAAAAACACACCCCTTCCCCTCAATCTAGAACATTCTCAAACCTGTTCAACATGGATGCCACACCACAGGGCAATCTCAATCAATACCTCCTACAGAGGGAAGGAGCTTCCCCACCCCCAATCCCAAGGCAGGATCAGGACGTGCCCCTCAGATACCACTTAGAGCAGAGGCTGAGAAGCCGTCTCTGAAATAGACTCATCCCGGAGACACAGACTGAGACAAAGGAAGATACCGGATATTGGACATTTTGAATGTTGAGGACATCACTTGGCAAATAAATCCCTGTGGCCTGGATGCTGTGCGCTCAAAGGAGGCAGATTTCCCTTGGATGAAAGACGCTTTCCAATGTGGTCCAAACAGCAGGTGGCCACTGAGGTAGTGAGATCCCCGTCTCTACAGGCATTTAAGAAAAAGAACCAGACAGTGTGTGCAGAAAGTGGGCCTCTGTGGTTGCCTCGAATTCCAAGAGTCTATTTCTGTGAATCTGAGCAAAAGTTGGGTGGGCACAACATCCAGGACCCTCTTACTGGCTTCTAATAAGTGTCGTCGGGATTTGACCTGCCAGCCCCCCAATATCCGAGCATGAAGGTCTTGCCCTCAGCGGTTCTGTGAAATGTTTCTCAGCCCGAGTTGATAAGGGGGTACATGTGGGATCGTTCCGAAGACAAGAGGGAGCCAGTGGCACTTAGTGCTGAGAAGTTGTGCTCAACAGTGCTGCAGAAAAAAGAGAGGGTCCTCGCAGAGGAGGCACCCCCAGGCACCCCAAGCAGCTTCCACCTTGAAAAATGCCGGATTTCTGAGTGGGCGTGGCCCACATCTTCTGGTACTTATCCCAGTAAAGCCTGGACGTTTGGGGGTCTGGTGGGACTTTTTAAATGTGTTTCTTCTCTGCTTCCCAACTGTCAAAGAAAAGATGGTGCTCCAGGGTCGGGGCTGTCACCCTGGAGCTGGAGGCAGCAGAGGCTGCTGTGTGGACCTTTCCAGGCTGCTCCCCGAAAGCTCTCTCCAGCCCAGGTCCACTTGTTACCCTCCCCAGCAGACTCAGGCGGCCAGCGCTGCTGACGTGAGATGGACACGAGGCCCAGAAGGCCCCAGAGTCCCACGCCAATGAACGCAATAACTCCTGGAAGGCCGGGACCGGAGACACACCGAGGCAGCCCTCATCCTGTCCTCAAGGAAGCTGCGGGCTGGTTCTGGCAGCACAAGAAATTCTAACAGGGACCAGCGGGTTCATCGTGGGTCCCCTGCCAGCTCTCCGCACCAGCAGCAGACAACACGGGCAAGAGGAGCCAAGGACCCCAACTCAGCACACATCAACCCCTCAGAATAAAGAGAGAACCCCCCAAGCTCCAGGTCAGCCCTCTGTCCACAGGTGTGAGAATCCCGCCCCACAGCTGCGTCCAAACAGGCCCAGTACTGCACCCAAGCAGGCTGCTGCCTGCACCCTCCAAAAGGGCAGTCAGCCCTTTCTCGTGTTGCCTGTAAGTTCCTGAAAATTGGACCTTTAGCAGAAATGACTTGTCACAGATTCAGATCCCCCATGGATCGCTTCGCGCAGTGTTGGATGGGATTTCTCTTCTCATGAAGGTTCTGTTGAGACACTATTATTTGGGGACCTACTGTAACTGTGGGGCAGGTTTGGTCCAAATGCAGCAGACCCCAAGTCCTTGTCAGAAAGGGGCTTTGGGTGTTTTCTTGTGACACGTGGGATGCATCCTAAATCCTCCCCCCAAGTCCTAGTGCGCACGCCCACACTTCCAGAGGCAAGTTTTGCAGTTTTTAAAAAAAAACAATTCATTATGATTACTGTCGTGATGTTAAGACATCATTTCCATAAGCTATGGGGGGTTTTTATGTGAAATAAATAAACTGTAACTGAGAAGGGAGAATTGTGACTTTTGTCCATTTCTAAGCGAGTCGACGCTAGTCTTGGACACGGTGCAGGGTTTTAAAAGACCCCGGAGTGGGCACAGCTCGATACAATGCGACCTTGGATGACCTTGGGCCACCCCATCTTCTCTTGCTTGGGGCTCCCACCTGCAGAATGGGGGCTGGCGGGGTAGTCCCCAGGCCCTCTGGCTCTGCATCCCCGTGACCCAAGCACCTTTCCTGTCCTCTCTGGTATCACACCTAGTCGACAATATTATTTGTTTTTTAAGATTTATTTATGTATGCATACAAGCCGGGGTAGAGGCCAGAGGCGCGGGGCAGCTAGAGGGTTCACCAGAGACAGAGTGGGGAGCAGAACAGGGAGATCGACAGAAATACACTGCTGAGGGGAGCAGCGGGCGAGGCAGGAGAGGTCTGCCCCCCGCCATGTGGGAAGCTCCCCTGCCGGGCGTTGAGCTCGCTTTGCTGCTGCTGACAGCTCCACAGCGCAGCCGCTGCACCACAGGGAGGCCCAATATTATTATTATTATTATTTAAAGATTTTATTTTTTTATTTATGCATACAAGAACTGGGGTGCAGGCCAGAGGTGCAGGGGGTGAGAGGACTTACCAGAGACAGAGGGGGGAGCAAAATAGGAGGATCCACTGAAATACACTGCTGAGGGGGGCAGCGAATCACACACCACGCGGCAGGATGGTCACTTTTCAATGACCTTGGCCCTGAGTACTGTTGGAGACTGGGGAGGCCGCACTGGGGGCTTCTGTGCCAGATGAGTTACTGCAGAAGGCCTCCAGCGGTGCCTCGGGGCCTCTGTGGAACTTGTTAATGTCCTAGGCCCAGGCCACGTGTCCCACAAGGAGGCTCCTGGAAATTCTTGCCTCAGAAACTGGGCCAGAGGTCAAGCCCTAGAGCTGGGGTTTCCCTCCCGCCTGCTGTGTGCCTGGTGGAGCTCAGGGGCCACAGATCCTACCAGGCTGCCAAAGGAGAAAACTGAGGCTCAGAGAGGAACAGAGAGGAAGCGGGGCTGGGCTTAGGTAGGGGCAGGATGGGAGGTGAGGACAAGCCTGGGAAACCCCCACTGAGGCTACCTGTACCCGCAGCCTTTGGGGACCCCCTTCAGATTTGAGCGTCACTCCCCGTCCCCCACCTCTCCTGTACAATGTCAGCTTTCTATTCCTGTTGGTTTCCCTGGTAACCAAACTTCATCTTCAGGTGTTTTCCAAAAATTACCTTCATCAACATAAAAGTCACCTTTATTACTCTCCACACTTAGGAGATTCCAAGGCCGGGGGGTGGGGGGAGCTGTGAGCCAAGAACTGTGATGCAAACCAATTAAGTACGAGAAAATATATTTCTTGGAAATCACAACATCGTATCCATGTTGTTTTCAACAGTCCTCAAGAACTACCCCAGCGTGGGTAGGGAACTGCAGGGAGGGGAACTCAGCCGGGGGCAGCGTGGGGCAAGGGCAGAATAGGGGAGAGCTGGGCACCCTCCTTCTCCCCCTTGCTCCCCATCTCCCTTCATAAAACCTCTTGGGGCTTGGGGACCCAAAGAGCGCCCTCTCGCGCTGTGGTTGGGGCTGGCGGCCTCCCTGGGATTGCTGGGTGCAGGCAGGCTGAGTAGGAGAGGCAGACCTTCCGGGCAAGGTTCCTGTTCAAGCCCAGGTAGAGCTCGTCCTGATTCCACTGTAAAGATGGGGACGTTGGGGCACTTCGAGGCACGGATGAGGCCCAACTCACCCAGCTGCTGAAGGGCAGAAGCAGGGTTCAAAGCCAGGATTCTTTTTTTTTTTTTAAGATTTATTTATTTATGCATACAAGCTGGGGTACAGGCCAGAGACGCAGGGCAGCGAGAGGGTTCACCAGAGACAGAGTGGGGAGCAGAACAGGCAGGTCAGAAATACACTGCTGAGGGGAGCATTGGGTGAGGCAGGAGAGGTCTGCCGCGCCATGTGGGATTCTCCCTGGCTGGGGGTCGAACCCGCATTGCGTGGCTGCTGACAGCTCCAGAGCTCAGCACTCAACCACTGTACCACCAGGGAGGCCCAAAGCCAGAATTCTCAACCAGTGGTCCATGGGTGGGTGGGGGAGCAGTCCCTGAGACCCTTACAGGGGCGTCTCAAGGTTGTCCATGGACAAAGGATCCAGTCCAAATGCAAAGACAGGCCACTGATTTCAATGCAACGGAAGACCAGAGAAGACCACCTGCTTCGAAACTTCCACTTGCTAGGGTATAAGACCCACTAGCCATAATTATCTCAAAAGGCAATTAAAATCTTCCCTTTCTCTTTATCAGTCATAACCACCAGAGGTTGGGTTTTCTTCCTATACCTCAACAAAAAATTACCTATGGAAATGAGAGGAGCCAAAAAAAGCAGATATTCTAATCCAGCTAGCTTCTACAAAGCCAGATGCTAAAAAGATTTGCAAAAGCACAGAATAAATCTTTTAACCAAAATTTTTTGGGTTTTTTTTTTTTGTTTTGTTTTGCTTTTTGCTAAAATGATATGAATTCGTTCTCCCAGTCCTGGAGCCCAGGAATCTGAAATCAGTCTCATGGGCTAATGCAGGTCTGGGCAGACTGCTCCTTGCAGACCCCACGTCTGGGCTACTCTCCTGCCCCTCCCTGATTCATCTTCTCAGCTGACGGCAAAGCAACATCTTTCAGACCCTTCTGCTATAATAACATGTCCCCTCCGAATGCAGCTGGAACGTTTTCATCTTTTTTAAAATTGAAGTGAAATTCACTTAACATCCATTGAACCATTTAGTGCATTCACAACTTTGTGCTCCCCTCACCTCTATCTAGTTTTAAAGATTTCTTTTTCACCCCAGAAGAACATTTGTACTCTTTAAATAATCACTCCTCATTCCCTGGCACCACAAACCCACTTGGCTGTGCCTGTTCCAGAAGTTTCTCATCAGTGGACTTGCACACCATGTGACCTCATGTGTCTGCTTCGCTCCCTGAGTGGCACGTGCGTATTCAGGGTTCCTCCCGTGGCAGTGTTAGAGCTGCTCTCCTTTTCATCACTAAGTAATATTCCAATGTAGGGATGGATGGCATTTTGTTTACTCTTTCATCTTTTGATGGACATTAGCTTGTTCCCACTTTTCTGAATCATGTAGTTACAAACCTTTGTGTGCAAGTTTCTGTGGGGATATGTTTTCATTTCTCCAGGATGGACATCCAGAAATGGAATTGCTGGATCATATGGTAATTCTGTTTAGCTTTTTGAGAAACAATCACACTGTTTTACACGGAGGCTGTACCGCTTTACATTGCCATCAGTGATGTACAGGGATTTTAATTTCTCCCCATCCTTCGTCAACCTTGTAATTTTCTTTTTATTATTTATTTTATACTTATGACATATTTTCCTTACTGTAGCCATCCTATGATAGCCTTAGCTGTGTATGAGAGAGTATTTCCTAGTGACTTTAATTTGCATTTCCCTGGTGATTAGTGATATGGAGTATCTTTTAATGTCTAATCAGATCCTTCACCCATTTTTTATTTTATTTTTTTATTAATGAAGTATGCCCATTTTTTTAACTGGGTGGAAGTTTTGCTGTTGAGTTGTAGCCATTCTTTACATATTCTAGACATCAAACCCTTACCAGACACATGGTTAATATATAATAAATGGCAAATATTTTCTCTCATTCCCTGGTGTGCCTTTTCACTTTCTTAATAATGTCCTCTGATGCACAAAATCTTAAAATTTCTGTCAAGATCACTTGCTAAATTTTTATTTTAAAAACCATTGCTATTTTTCATAAAATACATATTTATGTTACCATGTAGTGGCTGATGGTTATCATTTTAAAATGTCAAAAAATGTTCTTAAATGTAAGGCTTTAATTTATAATGTAAAAATCCAGTGACTATAACCATGTAAACAAAAGTTCTTTAGGGTCTTCAATCCTGAAACCAAAAGGTTCGTGGGGGGCAGGGAGGGTCTCTCATCCAGTCTTCATGCGGGTCCCGCCGGTGACTGTTGGACTCGGCCAAGGTCACGGTCCCTCAGCCTGGGGGCGCAGAACCCGCATGATAGGTCATGCCCACCCGCCCCCAGGCAGCTGTGAAGCGGAGGGTGAGTCAAGTGACCCAGGCCTCACCTGAGCACTTGATGAAGGATGAAGGGCTTTGTGTCACGCAGAGATTTTCTGACCGGCCCCCTGTCGTCAGAGCAAAGCTATTTTGGGACTCACCGCTCCAGACCTTAAGCCCATTTTGGCCCCAGCTCCCCTGGAAAGGGAAGTTCTCCCAGCACCGTCCCTCTGGGACTGGCCTGCCGCTGAGCCGATGGTAGCGGCAGGGGGTGGGGGCCCCGTCTTAAAGTCGGGGTCAAGGCAGGGGACACGCTGCGCGGGGTATTTTTAGGGAAGAGGTGTGGCCGGTTATCTCTGGCCACGAGAGGGGAGGAGGGAGGGTGGAGCGAGGAGAAGGAATGAAGAGAGCGGGAGGAGGGGAGAGGCAGCTGGGGTGACAGCCGCCCGCACCCCGCCCCCCTCCCTGCGACCCGTGACTAATTTAGGCAAAAGGCGTCGCGGAGCTATTTCCATCGGGTGGGAACAGGTGCGGCGCCCCCCGCGCCCCCTCCCCGCGGCTGCTCCCCATAGGCGCAGCCCCGAGGGCCGCCTACCCTGGGGTGGCCCCCGCCGCCCGGCTTATAAAGGCGCGGGGTCTTCTCAATGAAGGCGGGACGCGCGCCGGGGCGCACTGCAGGCTTGGGCCCAGCCAGGTGTCGGGGAGTCGCCGACCGAGCGCGGTCCCCGCCGCCCCTCCGTGCGGAGATGAAGCTCATAGTGGGCATCGGAGGGTGAGCGCCGGGCAGGCGGCCCCGCCGGGGGAAGGCGCAGAGGAGCACGGGGAGGGGGGGAGGACAAGGTGGGGCGCGGAGGGGAGACAGGCGGCGGGGCTGGCGGGGGCGCCCCGGGGCGGAGGAGGAAGCCGGAGAATGAATGGAGGCTTCCCGGCACCTGGAGTCGCCCGGGCCGCCGCCCAAGGTCTGAATTCGTGGAGCGATTTCCATTCCGGGCACTGGGCTTGCCCAGCGCCGAGAGGGTGCGAGGGCGGGGCCCAGTTTTAAATTTCCAAAAGGAAATCTATTTTCCCCAGCGTCAAACTGAAATCAGTGGGGACTATGTAAAGTTCTGGGAGACCCTCCTAAAACCCCGGGCTGTTCTGAGGGGTGGGGAGTGGGGAACATCTCACCTGCAACCGCTTGAGGGTGGGGATAACGATCTCCCCACTCTGGGCGCACTCGCGGGGGGGGGCGGGGGGGGGCAGAAAGGCCGTCCCTGTGACCGCGTGTCCCATCCATCTGGCCACCACTGTGTGACCTCTGGCAGGGGCCTCTCCCTTGCAAACTCTTCATTACCGCTAAGAACCCCTTGCAAATGCCCGGAAGGCATTTCGAGTGAGCAGCGCTGGCTTGGCCCCTCTCGCCGCCCCGGGGGGCGACCAGTCCCCAGCCTGCAATGGAACGCTCCCTTGAAATTCCTGAAGTATCTGAAGGAGGCGGGGTTCACACTGGAGGCGAGGGGGCTGCAAATTCTAAAGCAAAGACCCGCACAGATATGTCTTTTAGTAACAACCCAAATGAACGTGGGGTCTGTTCTAACCCCCAAAATATGAGTGGTCCCCTTTGCAGTGGCTGCAATTTCCCCTGTTCTGGCCAATTTTGCACCAGTGAGTCCTGGACAGGGAGCACCCTGGCAAACACTCCTTTCCAGAAAAGTCCTGCCCACTACCTCTCCGACCTCCTTGAGCCCAGGCGTCAAGAGCCCTTGTCCCTCGAGGCCCCCCCGCCTTGTTTTCCTGAGAACCAAGGATGGTCGCTGCTAAAACCGGAGGAGTGGAAAGAGCCCGAGGGAGCGGTCCCTCACTTCGCCCAATCGCATTTTCCCCTTTTCTTTTTCCATCTTGGAACACTTTTTTTCATGAGGCGATTTTTTCCTTCAGGTTTTGCAAGCTGCCAATTTTCCTATTGCGAATATTTTATTCTCCCCCACTCTGTTTTAACATTTCCCCACCACATCTCCTGACCTTTTCTCCCTCCACCTCCCTCTCTCTTATGGCCACTAGTTTTTGTAAGTATTATCTGCTCAGTGTCAGGTAGCTTGCTTTACTCCACATAATTCCCTCAGGCTCTCTCCATGCTGCTGAAAATGGCGGCATCTCATCTTTCTTTATGGAGGAATAGTGTGGGTAGACCACATCTTCTTAACACACGTCTTAACATTTTGCTTTTTTGTGTGTGAGCTTTCTTGAGAGTCATGCTTGCAATTCCATCTGGAACGTGGGGATGAAATGAGTGTAGAGGAAGCGGGGCTCCCCGGCCCTGCTCGCAAGGGCTAAATAACATTGGCGTTTCCCCCCTTTCCTGCTTTCAGCCTTCCCTCTGTTTAAAAGGGCTCCTCTGACCCTTGGCGGAAAAAAATGCCCTGTCTGCTCCGTGGTTTGATGGTTTGGTGTTTGCCATAAGAGTCCGATTCGGGGGATGTATTTGCAGGGAGGCTCCCCCGTCAGAAGGGTGGGGCACCCCACAACATCTTCAGGGATTTGCTCTCCCCACAGTGTCACCAATGGCGGCAAGACCACGCTGACCAACAGCCTGCTCAGGTCGCTGCCCAACTGCTGTGTGATCCACCAGGACGATTTTTTCAAGGTGGCTGCCCTCACCCAGGGTTGGGGTGGAGCTGGTCCCTCGAGAAAGGAACTACGGCCTGTCGCTGCCACCCCTACTCCCACTGCCCACAGGAGTGGACATGGGCCGTCACCATCCTGCCTGAGCTAGCCTGAGCCAGGAGGGGAAGGAGCACTTCTGGGGGGATGGGAATCTCACCTTTTGCCCCCCTGCACCCCCACTTTCCCATCAACGGTTCAATGTTTTCTGGAAGGTGAAGCATGACAAGAGGGGGATACAAAGCCTCCTCCCTCCTGGCCTCATGAGCCCCTGGGGTGCCCCCAGCCATCGGGGACCTCAGAGCCAGGGAGCATCAACAGCAGGGAGAGGGGCAGGCGCCCAGCGGCCCCGGGAGACCCTGTCGCCCCAGGGTGGGGGTGAGGCGGAAGGAGGGCGCTGAAGCTGGGGCTGGGCTCCTCTGTTTCAGCCCCAAGACCAAATAGCAGTTGGGGAGGACGGCTTCAAACAGTGGGACGGTAAGGACCGAGGGCAGCCCTGCCCCCTCCCCGAGATGGGCCCAGCCCCAGCCCTCTTGGACACACCTGTCTCGTGCCAGTGCTGGAGTCCCTGGACATGGAGGCCTTGCTGAGCACCGTGCAGGCCTGGGTGGGCAACCCCCAGAAGTTCGCCCGCGCCCATGGGGTCAGTGTCCAGACTGATGCCTCAGACACCCACATCCTCATCCTGGAAGGCTTCCTACTCTACAGCTACAAGTGAGCATGCGCGTCGCAGCCCCAGACCTCTGGGCGCCCCCCCAAAACCCACTCACCACCCCCCAACCCTCATCTCCAAGATAGTCGCTGGAAGCCAAAGCTGGGGCCGGGGGCTGTGGGGTTTGACTCCGATGGGGCTAACTCTGTGTTCCGCCCCAACCAGGCCCCTACTGGACTTGTACAGCCGCCGGTACTTCCTGACCGTGCCATACGAAGAGAGCAAGTGGAGGAGAAGGTGGGCCGGGGCTGCGGCCGTGCTCCCGGGGCCTGTCTGGCCCCCCGGGTGGGCTCGGGTGCCTGGAAGAAGCCCACTAAACCTGGGTTGCCGGGCAGCGGCAGGCTGATGAGAAGCAGGCCCGCGGCGGGCTGGCACGCTCTTCCAGAAGCCCACAGTCCAGGGCCTGGAGGGCCTGGCCCACCCAAGCCCTGCCCCAGCCTCTTCTAGGCCCACGGAATGCTGGAAGTTGGGACTTCCAACCTCAACTGGGGTCCCTTTTCTTGGTGATTCTGTCCCTGACCTCATCTACATCTTCCCAGTCTCTGCTGAGGGCACCATCTTTGGGCCATATAGGTTTCATTCATTCTTGTCCTTCTCCCTCCCCAGTACTAGAAGCTATGTAGTCCCCGATCCCCCTGGCATCTTCGATGGCCACGTGTGGCCCATGTACCTGAAGTATAAGCAAGAGATGGAGGCCAACAATGTGGAAGTGGGTAAGCTCCTGAGTGAGATGAACCTGGCCCCTCCCAATTTGGGACCGTTTGGGAAACCTGGAAGTCCCTCCTCAAGTCTCACCACCAGTCTCTCTTGCTTCTGTCCCTGGAAGCCTGTCTGTTCAAGCAGCCCAACTCTGCAGGCCAATTTCCTCCTGGTCTGTCCATCTACCTGTGAGCTGGCCACTATCTCCTGTCACAGCTCAGTTCTCCCAGGCCCCTGACCATGGCCTTCCTGTTGCAGTATACCTGGATGGCACCAAGTCCCGCGAGGAGCTCTGCTACCAAGTCCTGGAAGACATTCAGAACTCACTCCTGAATCACTCCTAGGTGTGACTGGGGGATGAGGGCCCAGCCTCAGGTGTCGGGACCCACGGAAGATACATGCACAAACCCAACTGCAAGAATGCCAGGTCTGTGGCATCCCAGAGTGATCATTTCCCTTTGGGGAAGTCTGTACATACGAGAGTGGAGGCCCCACTCACAACTCACAATCTTGGGGCTCTGGGATCCAACCCCAAGATGCCTTTGTAACCTCACAGACGCTTAGGTATTAAACCTAGTCCTATTTTTTTAACAATTGGGGTCCTGCCTGTTGTTTGAATCACCAAGAAGTTTCCTCCTGTTCCCTCTCCCTGGTTCATTGGTGGTCTCTGGAGATAGCACAGAGACCCCCGGGCTCTCACAGTCCCCACCCACGCTGATATGACAGTGAAGTACTGCCTGGGGATCCTTGGGGCCTCAGTTTCCCCAGAGGGAAGTTTACTGTGAGCTTTCAACAGACAGTGGGGCAGCTACCAGAGCAGAGGACGGGCAGACACCTGCCTTCAGCGTGCCCCTCAGTGTCTGTTCTGTGCTTGGAGCTGACACCTGCTTAATGGGGTTACCAGGAAGCTTCCTTACCCAGGATACTGGTAAAGAACCAACTTCCTGTCTCAGGAACCCCGGCCCCCTGAGTCCTCCCAGAACTTACACTCATTTCCCAGACGGGAGAAGGTGTGGAGGTGACCAGTGGCTTGGCAGAGCTGGAGTTTGAGCTGAATCTCCACAGGCCCCTCTCCCCATTCTTCATGCCCAAGGGAGGTTAGAAGGTCCAGGGGAAACCCTAACTGAAGTGCAAAGAGGGAGGTGGAAGGATGGGGTGCCCCCTGACCTGAGGGTGACACCCTATGGCCGGCCATGGAATTGCAACCACCAGTCCCTCTCAATCCAGAAAAGCAGGAAAAATCTGCAGTTAGAACAGATTTGGACAAAGCCAGCAAACACTTGGGCATGATGGGGATCCAGGGAGAAAAGAACCAATTACCATATGACCCAGCAATTCCACTCCTGGGGTGGACCCAGAAGAATGGAAAGCAAACAAAAACCTGCTCATGAATGTTCACATCAACACTGTTCATAATGATTAAAAGGTGGAAACAACCCAAACATTCATCAATGAATGAATGGATAAACAAAATGTGGTCCACCCACCCGATGGAATATTAGTCACCCATGAAAAGGGAGCAGCTCTGACACTCGCTATCCTGGGGAGGGACCTTGAACATGTGATGCTCAGGAAAAGAAGCCAAACACACAAGGACACAGTATGTGACCCACTGATGCGAATGTCCAGAGCAGGCACATCCACAGAGACAGGAAGTAGATTCATGGTTGCCAAGGGACTGGGAGTGACAGCTAATGGGAACAGGATTTCCTTCTTGAGTGAGGAAAACATTTTTGAACTGGTTAGAGGTGATGCCTGCACAACACTGTGCGTATGTGAAATGGCTCCCATAGAATCAGGTGGTTTATGTGAATTTCACCTTAATAAAAAGAGAAAGGGGGAGGAGAATAGATCAAGCCTGGGAACTCGTCCTTCTGGGAAGGACACCCAGAAGGGAGGTTAAAAGGACCCCCAGGTCATGGGCCTGAGAACCTGGTGCAAGTACTGGGTCTTGAACAGCTCAGAACCCCGTGAGCTTGTGGATTTGAGTCTGTGAAATCTTCTCTTGTCAAAAAAAAAAAAAAAAAGGACACCGGTATGAGTTATATTTTGTCCCCCCAAAGTTCATGATGCCCAGTTCTTCAGAATGGGACCGCCTGTGGGAAAGATTAAAGAGGCGCTCCAGTTAACGGGGTGGCGAGGGTAGGCCTTAATCTGGTGTGAGCGCATCCATAGATGAGGAGACTTGCGGCGTGAGGGCTGCGGGCATAGGGGCACAGGGACCACGTGCGGGACACGGCGCAGAGGCTGCCATGCGCAAGCCAGGGCGAGAAGCCTCCAGAGCTAGAAACCCGCAAATCCAGAGACAGAGAGTGGCTGTCGGAGAGGGAGCGGGTGACCCCCAACAGAGACAAGCTTTCTGTATTCAGGGGGCGAAATAGTCTAAAAGTGACTGAGGTGACAGCGCCCAACGCTATGTCTATAGAAAAGGAAAAGTACACCTCCAATGGGTAAATTGTATGATTGGTTAATTATATCTCAACAGAACTACCTCAAAAATCCTTTCGGACTTGATAAAAAAAAAAACACCCTATGTGATTTCTATTTTATTCAGGGTTTTGGACATCTGCAACTTCAGTAAAAACATGTGAATGCCCAGCTACTTGTTCCTATCACATTCCAGCTAACCCATGCAACTCACCTCCAGCTTTTGAGCTTCCAAAACTCAACTACTCACTGCCTGCTGTGGACCAGAAACCTAGCTGACGTGAGCGGTGGAGCAGCACGTCACTGCACATTGCACGTGTTCTAGGCTATCCTCACACTAACGTGAGCGAGAGCAGACAGCACGATCCCCAAAGTCACAAGGGAAATAAACACCCCGCAGCCCGTGTGTCCCACTGTCTCAGGCACTGCAGCTGCGGTGCATGTCATTAGCAGCAGACATCAAACATGGAAAAGGATGTGAAAAAGAAACACGTAGCAGCAGAAACGATCCTGCACTGTATGTTCGGTGTGTGCCGGGCGGTCCAGGGTCACCGCGCCCCGCGCTGAGGACTGGGTGGGCGTTTACTCGAGACACTAAAGCTTCGTTCATTCAGCAGACGGTTGCTGGTGTTTAGTGCGTGCACCAGCCCCCCACGACCGCCAGGCCGGCCCACCGCTGCACGGGTTTGTACAGCCACCAGCTAAGAGTGGCTTTGTGATTTTTAATGGGAGGGGAAATAACAAGGGAATTTAATTATGTGACACATGCAAATTAAGTGAAATTCGAACTTCGGTGTCTATAAATAGTTTTATTGGCTCACAGCCACACCGGGAGGGACATGCGTCATCCGTGGCTGCTCTAGAGCCGCAGAGACCCTGGGTTCTGCCAGGCTGGAATGTTTCCTTTCTGCTCCCTTGGTAACGGTGCTACCCACGGGGCCTCGGAGTGGAGACGCTGCCTTGGGGGACGGCAGTGCCCAGACGCCCGTCCTGGGGCCAGGTGAGCACTGGCACAGAGCTGGAGGAAGTGCCTCGAGGGCCTGCCAAGCCTTGCCCTTTGCCTGGGGCACGGAGCTCAGTGAGGATGATCTACGGTCACTGGCCCGAAATAGTCCAGGATGGAACAGGGACACGGGAGAGCGGGGCAGCCAGAGCACAGCCGGCCACCAGCCCCGGGTTGCCACAGAGCAGCAGCCATCGGTGAACAGGCCAAAAAGACGGCATGTTGCAAGTACTGATGGGGACATGGGACAAAAGGAGCCCTGGGCCTGGTCAGCAGGGAAGGAAAACAGGGCAGGCGGCATCATGTTTGCGTGCTACGCCATGTGTATGCTTTCCTGTGGGAGGCTGGCGGAGGTTCCTTCAAAGGTAAACCCAGAATTATATAATCCAGCAATGCCACTTTAGGGCGCATACCCCCAAAGAACAGAAAACAGGGGCGAGCAGACAAATCTGCACACCCGTGTCATGGCGGCATGATTCCCAGTAGCTGAAGTGTAGACGCGACCCGAGACCATCCAGCGAACAGAGGAACAGATGAGCGCCCTGCGGCAGGCATCACCAGCACCCAGCGACATCCTGGCCAACGACAGACCACACGGCTGGCGGGGGCCCCACAGGCTGTGTCATCTAGGCCTGGCGTGCCGTGGCTGGACCTCCTGGATTGTTGTCATTACACTCTGACGTTTGCAGAATGACAAAACCACCTAGAGATGCATTTCTCAGACCCTATTTCCTTTGTTAAGTGACACATGACAGTACATGTATGTGCATATGCACACATACATGCAGACATACAGGCATGCACAGTGGAATATTATTCAGCCTGTAAAAAGGCACGGCATTCTGACCTAGCTACAACATGGATGGGCCTCGAGGACTCACAGCACCATGGAATAAGCCCGACACAGAAGGCCACACACTGTGTGACCCACTCTCAGGAAGGCCCAGAGGAAGCACATCCAGAGAGACAGGGGGTGGGGGTGGGTGCCAGGGGTTGGGGTGGGTGAGGAAGGTCAGTGTTTCATGGGAACAGAGCTCCAGCTGGGGAAGATGAGAAAGTTCTGGAGCACCACAGTGTGAATGGGTGCTGTATCACGGACTATGCACTTAAACACGGAGAGGGTGCTAATTGTCACATGATGTGGATTTTACCACAATTAAGGGCCAGAAGAATGAGAACAGTGCTAAGAACGTGAACTCATCCCAGTTTGCCCAGAAGATTCCAGTTTTAACCCTGAGAGTTCCTAGTCCTGGGAAACCCCAGTCCAGGCAAACTGGACCCCAATCTGGGCCAAACTCCTTGAGAAGTCAGTTAAGACCTGTCTCTCTTGGGCTCAGAGACTAAGAGACTTGCCCGATGTCACTCAGCAGAGCTGAGATCTGAGCTCAAGTCTGTCAAATGCCACTGCCTTCCCCAGCCGAAGAAGCATGGCCAGGCCGCTCATCCAGCCCATCGGGCCTACATCTTCCCACCCAGATGCCAGGAAGGGGTGTCCCATCCCTTCTGGAACCAGAGAACAGGAGCCCAGCCTCTCTCAAGGCTGCGCAGCTCTGGGTTTGGTGATGGCATCCGCCACTCTCGCCTGTGCCTGTCCCGCAGCCTCCGCACTTCCTGGACAGATGCTAATACTGCCGGACGTACCCCTCCCATTTCCACTGTACAAGCTGTGGGTCTAGGCCCCAGTCAGTGCCAGGTGGCCTCCCCGACTCTAGGATGGGATACCCCAAGAGCAGGCTGCCCAGACCACAAGTCGGCAGTGCTGGAACCTAGGTACCCCCGCCACTTCCTACTGAGCAGTCCACGGCAGGTAGCGCCACCTGTACGCTCGGCTTCCTCGCCTGGGATTTTCTTGCAGCTGCTGGCTTTGTGACTGGGGTCATCACAAACCCAGGCTGCTCCAGGTGGGCCTGGAGCCCTTCCGACCCCTGCCTAGACACAGTACCATTTATGGCTTTTTGCATATAAGGAAACTGAGGCTCTAGGAGGCGGAGCTTCGATCAAGGTCACTGACAAAGGCAGTGACGGGACCTGAGGCAGCGCCCCCTGGTGACGGGACCTGAGGCCCCAACTGTGTCTTCTGTCCCTTGCTCAGTCAGTGGTAGAGCTCGGAAACCTCTGGGCTTCCCCTCCCCTGGGAGGAGCCCCCTCAGCTCCCAGGGCCCCCCACCACTTCAGGAGTCCTAGACCAGGGTCCAGCGCCTCCGGAACCCCTCAGGGAAGCTTCTGAAACCCTTCCTTCTCCTCCCGTCCTCGCGAAGGAGCCCCGGCCCATGGCACCCCTGCAGTCACTTGTGTATCTATTATTTTTATGAATCTTACTCATTTGATTGGTTTTTAGTTAAATTTTTTGAAGGGGAAATTTTAAGGCGTTGCTGGGGGTGGGAGGACTTGAATTTTCTAATACGCATTGGAATAAACCACGTAACTACTAAAGCTAAGAAGGCCGGTCCACGGGTCACCTAAAATCACCCCGGATCACCCATCAATGTGCACCCCACTTTTCAAACACTCAGGGCCAAGACCAGCCTCAGGTCCACAGTTCTCAATGGCAGAGGGAGAATGATCCTTCCCCCAAGGGACACCAGGGCATGTCTTGGGATGGTTGTCACATTGGGGGTGCTCTCAGCATTGACTAGATGGGGCCAGGGGGCTGTTAGGCACCCCACAGTGCCCGGGATGGGCCCCAGAGAGATAACCCGGGCCCCATGTCGGACTACTGACAGGGAACGGGCCCGGCCCGAAGGCCGCAGGCGGGCTCAGCCCTTTGGGTGCCTGGCCTGGCCGCCTGACCAAGGCAAGGCCACGCGAAGCAGCGGCCAGCCCAGCGGGGCACAGACCCCGCATGCTCTCCCCGCGCCTGACCACCGCGTGGCTCACACCCTCGCAGGCCAAGTCATCCCCGCCCAAAAGACACCATCAGGCCCTCAGCCCCCCTTCCTTGGTCTCCGAGGAGCCCCAGGGTGACAGGGCAGCCGCCCCGTGGAGGGACGAGGAATGACCCCTGCCTACCTGTGAGGTCACTCAGAGGGACGGTCAGGTTTGGGGGGGGGCAGAGAAGATGGGGGACTCCATAAGACCCCTTGCTGAAAACTGGCACCTCTGCAGCTCCCCCAATTGAGAAATGAATTCAAGGGACCTTTGAGGTCCACTTCAAGGTCTCCTCCCGGCCCGCTGCAGACAGAGGCACAGGAGGCCTCTGTGCCTTGGCTGGCCCAGGTCACGCGAGAACCTCGACTTGTGCCCTTCTGCAAATGCGCCCATGGCCATGGGGGAGAGAGACTGAAATCTGCTACGGCGGAGCCGAGAGGCCCAGAGGCGGCCGGCCAGGCCCATCTCCCAGCCCCCCCAACTCACTCTATTTCAGATCCCCCCACCCCACCCCACGCATTTGTCACACGTGTCAAGCAGCGCTCAGCCAGCCTCTTAATCAGCACTTACTCTGTCGGCGAGGCCCCCACCCATTTCCCAACGGGGCCAGAAGGTTACTTCCAAGGGCACCCCCAGCTCTGCCACCCTGTCCTTCCACGCTTCCAGTGCCAGGCCCCTGAGGGGGTCCTTCGGGGCTCACTGGGGGCCAGCTGGCACTGGGGGAGGAAGGAGCTCACTGAGACAGGGGCAGCAGATGGCATCAGACGGTCCCACATGCCTTCCGCCACTGCGCAGGAGCCCCCCGATTTGCCCAGCCTGTCCTGGGGGGAGCTGGGCGAGCAAGAAAGGGCCCCCTCTCCTCCCCGTTCCCATTAAGCTTCTCTGACATTCAACAAGGTCACAAACCAACTAAGAGGAGAACAGGTTCTGGCCCCCTGGAGGGAGGGAGGAGCGGGCGGGGGGAGCAGTCTCGCCGCCCCAGACAAGGGGCACCTTGGCATTTAGCTAACATGACAGGACTCATCCCAGACTGGCCTGCAAGCCCTCTGCTAAGGGGGCCTTCAGCACACAGTCCAGGCGCGGGGCGTCAGGGCCGGGGGTGGGGAGGGGGCGCAGGGCTGGGGGTGGGGCAAGGGCCGTGGGGAGGGCGCCCGGGTCTCGGCCCTGCCGTCCGCTCCCAAGGGAGCCGTCCCTGCAGCCACAACCCGCCAGACACACATGCATTCTGGGGTTTCCTGGCCAGGGGTAGGGGTCCCCAGCTCTGTCCCCGCCAGAAGGCCCAGCCCCCTGTCTTCCTCACTGCCCTCTCCCACACTGGGACCGGCCCCCAAGCGCCTGGGCCAGCTAAGTGCCCCCGAGGCTGTGCTGCTGACGTCCTGTGATGGGGTATGTCTTGTTACCACTGTTCTGTGTCTCACTTTGCAGGCCGCACGGTGGGGCCAGGCGGAAGGACAGGGGAATGGTTTTGGTACTTACTTTTCTTTTTCTCTCACAACAGGGGGGCTAAAGCTCTCAGGGGCTGAAGGAGCCGCTGGGGGCCGACGGGCCTGGCTTTATAGGAGCCGCAGCCACCCTGAGCCCTGGGCAGGCCACGCAGCTATTAATAGCGCCTCCCCAGTGGCAGTTTCTTGCCCGAGTATGGTCAGAGGGCAGCAGCTGCGGGCCTGGCTGGCCCAGGCCTTCTCCTGGCACTGCCTGTGGCCCCTGGGCCGGGACACTCACACAAAACCACCTAGCCGCCCAGGGGCTGGCGACGCCTGCCGGGCTGAATGACACAGTGGCCCCCAGTCCCCCAAGTCGGCCAGGAGTCAGGCTTGGGGGCTCCTGAGGTGAGCTGGATCCCAACACCCTCTTTTCCTTCGACCCCCCTGTGCCACTCTAGCAGGCAGACAGCGCCACTGTCCCGAGGGAAGGCCATGCTGGAGGCACCCAGAGAAGGACCGTTGCCACCAGGCAGGAGCCCACGGGCTGGCCGGAGCCAGGGCCGAGGACGCGCTTCGTGATGGCGTGTGGTCCGACCCCGCTGTGGCATCAGCCCTGAAGTTAAGGCTCATCTTCCATGCCGGTCACACTGGGTGTCCAGTGGTCTCGCACTCTGCCCCCCAAGCTCTGCCAACCCTCCCTGTGGAGGCACAGGGCACAGCCCATGCTCAACCCCAAGTATTTTTCAAACAAGCCAATCACATCCTCCGCAGGGAGCCTTGGGAGGCCGCCCTCCTGTGATGCAAAGCGCCCTCAGCGCACCCTGTACCCAGGTGCGCCCCCGTGTGGCCTGGTTGGGTGGTGCACCGTGCCCTGCCGCCCCACCTCCTGCCCCGCGAGTGAAACTGCTGTCCGCTCACCGTCCAGGGTCAGGTCTGCAAGGTGGGCTGCGGCCCTCTCTACCAGGGTGGAGAGTGACTAAAACCCCAACCACTGGCCGGCGGCCCACAGGTGGCAGCGCAGTCATGGCTCGCCTCTCTGAGCCCACCCAGCCCAGGCTCCCCGGTCCAGGACCACCCGGGCCACTCATCACCCTAACCCCGATTGCCCTTTAGCATTTCCAGTAGTAAACAGAGAAGGAAACAGACCCAGTCGGGGGGCAGGGATGTACAGATGTCCCAGGGTCAAGTCACAAAGGAGTCTGAACCCAGCCTGCCCTGCCCCGAAGGCATCTTGCCAACGCACCACACTGCCTGTGCCCAGTGACTGCCAAAGAGGGACCCCACACAACACTCGGACCCACAGAAGCAGCAGGAACACCCACAGGCAGGAGCTCAGGACATCAGTCGGCCATGTGCCAAATCCCTGCCAGGGGGTGACCTTGAAACCATGCCCCACAGGTGGGCCCCTAGACTGCCACTACCCCCCTGCCACACCCCAGGCCCCAGACCCTTCAGATCTTCTCAGCCACCGGCATGCCTGGTAGGCCGCCTGCCTGCCTGCGAGGGGAGCTGTCCAGCGCTCCCCGCGCATCGCGCAGGTGGGGACTGCTTCGCAGTGCAGGCTGGGGCTCTGTCCAGGGTTGGCGACACATTTTCCCACCTGGAATCCACACCAGTGACACAGGGCTGGAGGAGCCGAGGGCTGGAACTGCCAGGTAGGGACCAATTGTAGAAATGACTTCAGAGGCTGGTTACGAATCTGTGTGCCAGGAGCTGTGTCCAACTGGGGGTGCCCAGGACGGCTTTGTTTCAGCCCCAGAGCCCTGTGCGTTTGCTCTGGTTCCTGGAGCAATGTCAGGAGACTTGGCAGCTTAAAACACCAGGAGTCTATTCTCTCTCAGTTCGGGAGTTCAAAGACCAAAATCAAGGCGTCCCGGTACTGCGAGCCTTCCAAAGACTCGGGGGAGACTCCTTCCTGTCTGCCGGCACCCCTTAGCTGGTGGCCACATAGCTCGTCTCCGCCTCCACCCTCAAGTGGCCTCACACGGTCGTCATTGGATTAGGAGCCCCGGGCCTCAGGTCCAGGCTGCCCTCATCTTAACCCTATCTGCCAAGATCCCATTTTCAAATGTCATCACACACTCCCAGCTCTGGGGGTTAGGACCGCAACATCTCCTTTTGGGGGACAGTTCACACCACCATAGCCACCTTGTATGCATCACCAACTCACCCTTTTGCCAGCTGAGCCCAGGGTTGCACTACTGAATTAGAATCAAAAGGTGACTATTTCTGCACTCTCCACACTTGAGAACAAACAGATTTCCTTCACATGGAGCAATTCTGGCCCTGATCTACCTATAGTGTCAGACCCCACAAGCTCAGGGCTTAAGCCCCCCAGGAAAGCCCGAGGCACCCAACAGTGACATGCAAGGCCAAATCCTACCTGGACAAGGGGCTGTAAAGGACAGCCACGTGCTGAAGGAACAGGCACGTCGGGTCTAGGCATTCGAGGCGTGGACATGGACTGAAATGTTGAAACTCAAAAACATCAAAAATATAAAAACACATGAACTGTTGGCATCAGCTCCGCTTTTTTTCCCAAGTGAAAGAGCAGCAGGCCCCTTGGCATCTGGAAGGAGATAACAGAAGGCTAATGGGGCCGTGGAAAGTCAGAGCCCCCAGGAAGGGGTAAGATACGGATCCCCTTTGGAGCCACACTCCAGGCCCCAGCGCGGCAGGAGCGGCAAGGGCGCAGCCCCCGAGCCCCCAGTGTGGATCCGCAGCTTCTGGGGAAGCACAGACGGGAACACCCCTCTGGGCTCACACTGGAGACCTGGGAGCTTTTGCGACAACAAAAAGGACCAGAAATGACCCAAGCCCCAAGAGTGGGGCGGCCTCCCGGGGTCTCCCTCTTCTTCCCAAGGAGCCCAGGGGCAGGCAGCAGTGCACAGAAGAGACACAGGAGCCGGGAGGTGCGTGCCTGAGGCCGGGCAGCGAGCAGCTGGGTGTCAGGAAACAGGCTTTATTGCTGTCAGCTCGGTGGGAGGGCGCGCAGAGGCATGCACGCGAGACGGGGGGCACTCGGAGGGGTCCACGCAGGACCCGCGCGTCCTGGGGCTGGGCCGTGGTCCATCCGGAGACCCTGTGCACCCCACAGACGGGTCCCGTTTAGAGCACCAGCCTACCTGCCCGGCTTGTCCCTGCACTGGGTCCAGGCTGGCCTCTGTCCTGAGAACTCCTCTCAGGCTTGAGGAAGAGTGGGGGGCTGCTCAGGGGCTCCTTGTGAAACACAACCCGCTGCAGAGCAGTCACGGGCCAGGGCCTGTGCCTTGCAGAGCCTCAGCTGCAGGGAGCCAGACCCCGCTGGAGGGCAGCCCTGGCAGTGCATGGTGGCAAAATGCACTGGGGGCTCCTGGACACCTGGAGGACTACTCCCAAACCCTGAGCCTTGTGCCCCGCCAGGGTCAGGGCAGGGTGAGGGCCTCGGGGTCACAAGAGGTGTGCTCAGAGGCCCCTCAGTTCCCAGCTCAGGGAGCTGGGGGGCGGGGACACCCGGCAAACCCTCCTGAAAACCTGGGCTGGTGTGGAGCGCCGGACACAGAGCCAGGTCCGGCTGTGCGCTGACCGCTGGGGCCCCCAACCCAGGCCTTGGACAGGAGGCTGCCGCCCTGACACCCAGCCAGGTGTGTGGCACCTGTGCTCCATGGCCAGTTCTGCCTTGGCATACTAACCCCTTGCAGTCCTCAGTTCCCAAGGCAACAATGCCTCCAAGACCCCAGAGTCACCAGTCTTGGGACAGCAGCTAAGTGGGACAGAGGGAGCCCGCAGGCCCGGACCAGCCAAGTGTTCCGGGGCAGAGCCCAGAGCAAACCAAGCCCCTTCGTCAGGCCGTGAATTCCGGGGCTCCAGGGACGCCTACGCCAGGCGAAGGGGACAGAGGGCCCGGTGCCGAGGCTGCAGCTCCCTTGCCCCACGCCCCCGGCCGCCTCCCTCCCACCCTGGGCCCTAGCGGAGGCCACACTCCCCACCCTGAAGCTTCTCCTGCTCCGCAGCCCGCACCAGGTCCTGCACGAAGCGCACCTCGGAGGCCACCTGCTTGGCCAGGGCCTCGTAGCGGTTCTCCAGGCGGCTGAAGCGGCGCTTGAGCCCATTGGCCCCCAGCAGGGCCCCCTTGGCCTCCTCCTGGGCCTGCCTCTTGAGCGCCTCAGTCTTGTGCAGCTCCTGCCGCAGCCGCCGGAGGTCCTGGCCGATGCTCTCGTGCTCCTCCCGGTACCAGGCCTCCTTCTCCTCGTAGATGGCGGTCAGCGCCTCGATGTCCTCGTGGAACAGGCGCCGGCTGTGCTCCAGTCCGCGCAGGCCCTCCTCGGCCGCCGCCACCTCCTCCAGCACCTTGGAGAAGCGCTCGAAGTTGATGTACGTGTTGTTGGGGGGCATGCTGGAGTGCGACTTGATGGTGTACTCCTTGAGGCGCGCCGTCTTCAGGCGCCGCCGCTCTGGCTTCTTGCCGCTGTCCTCGCGGCGCACGTTGCGCCGCCGGATGGCCTGGGGGCGGGGAACCGGGTGTGGAGGTGGGCAGGAGGGGGCCACAGCTGGTCCCCCCTCTGCCCCTGGAAAGCTGGACTGGCAGATGGCCACGCCCACCCGCATACACGTGGTTCTGGCACTTTCCTGCCTTGATGGCAGGCTGAGGAGCCTTGACAGAAACCACTCAGCTGAAAGCACCAGCCCCCGGGCTCTTTCCAGGACGCTGGCCTGCAGGGAACCCCTAAGGGATGAGTCCGGGGAGGAGCCCTGCCGCGAGCACAGGGGCTCGCCATCGCAGCTGGGGCTCAGCGAGGCAGCTCCGGCACCACCTCAGGGCCCACCCATGCCCCCTGCCAGCCCCAAGGGGCGCAGCCCACCTGCCTCACCTTGATCCAGGAATGCTCCAGGCTTTGGGCGATGGTCATTCTCCTCCTAGAAGAAACCACCCCCCATGCATGGTTAGTCAAATGTCAGGCCCGCGGCCAATGGGAGCATCTCCTGTAAATGAGGGCGCTGTGCTTCTGGGAGCAAACAGCAATCTGGAATTTTGCATGAAACCTACTTAGACCCCAGCACTGAATAAAGTTTCCTAAGGCACAGTGTGTGCCGAGCGAGGCCGCCTTCCACTGTCTTCAGCCCGACATGAAGTCACGCCCCATTCTCGGTGAGAGAGTGGGGGCCTAGGGGGACATGTTCACGGCCATGCCCCTGTTGGGGGGATCCCTTGGCACTCCCTGGCCAGGGTCTGTCTCCCAAGCCCCCTACCCGGCCCCGAGCACCTACTTGGGGTCTTTGACGAGCAGCCGGCGGATAAAGTCTTTGGCCAGCTCGCTGGTGGTGCTGAAGTACTCCTCGTCGAAGTCGTAATTCACGGCCGAGATGTTGGTCAGGGTCTCCTGCTTGGTTTCACCCAGGAACGGGGACGCGCCACTCAAGCTAGAAGAAGGACTCGGGGCTCAGCAGGGCTATTCACCCTGCCCTGCTGCACCCGGGGGGTGGGGGGCTAGATAGAGAGGAGAGGTGGACACCGGACCCCAAGCCATGCCAGGCACCAGCCATCCCCCTGGAACCTGCAACCCAATCAGAAGGCACGAAAATTCGTCGTCCAGACAGCAAGCAGCACACAGACCAGTTGGAGAAAGTCTGTAGAAACAATTAAGTATCTAAACAGACATGAGATCTCAAAGCAGCCCCCCAAAAATGTTTGGTAATCAGAGAGGAGGAACCAGTGACCCTCCAGGGGGAGTCCTGGCTGAAATCACAGCACGTGGGCGAGGCACGCACCGCAGGCACAAAACATGGCCCTGGCGGGGGGGCGGGGGGGGAAGCGCCATGGGCCTCTGGGCAAGGGGTGTGTGACCGACAGTGAAGACGCCGATGTGCCCTTCATCCCCGAGCTCAGGTCCACAGCTTCCCAAAGCCTCGCGATTTCTAAACCCTGAGAACAAAGCAGGGGAGCATGTCCCGCTGCAGTACCTGCTCTTTGCCCCGAAAAAGCACCAGTGACAGAGGCACATTTTTTGCTGTTCCTAACGAACACCTTTCAACCACACCTGAGTGCACATTAAGGAGGTGACTTCTAGAAAGCTGCTAAGGATGGGGGCTGGGAGCTGGGGAACCAGGCCTAGGGCTAGACGGGTAGAACTTTCATCCCCACCCCTGACCTCTGGGGAAAGGAGAGGCTGCACCTCAGTCACCAATCACCAGTGATTTCATTAATCATGCCTACATGATGAAGCTATCCTAAATATCTCTGTAATATGGGGTTCAGAGAGCTTTGGGTGGAAGAAAGCATCCAAGAGGTTGGTGCCTTCCAAACCCCTCAGGGACAGAAGTGCCTGTGCTCAGGACCCTCCCACCGGCCCATGAACCTGTTCCTGTGGTGCCTGTCTGAATCCTGCACAACAGGGTCCGCTAGGAACTGTGTGAAACCTTCCTGAGTTCTGTGGACAAATTATGCAACCTGATCAGGGGTTGTGGGAACCCCAACTTACAATAGGTGGATCAAAGGCACAGGTGGCGGACACCCTGGGCTTGGAGTTGCGCCTGAAGGGGGAACAGTTTTGAGACCAAGACTTGAACCTTTGGGGTCTAGCGCCATCTCTGGGTGGCTGGCGTGGAATTGAGTTAAACCATGGGACACCCAGGGCCTCCCCGGTTGCGCAGCGGTTAAGCACTGCACTGTGGAGCTGTTGGCAGCAGCGACACGAGTTCGACGCCCGGCCGGGGAGAATCCCACATGGCGCGGCAGACCTCTCCTGCCTCGCCCGCTGCTCCCCTCAGCAGTGTATTTCTGATCTGCCTGTTCTGCTCCCCGCTCTGTCTCTGGTGAACCCTCTCGCCGCCCCATGCCTCTGGCCTGTACCCCAACTTGTATGTATAAATAAAAAATAAATCTTTAAAAAAAAAAAAAAAACTATGGGACGCCCAGCTGCTGGCAAAACTGCCGGAGTGGGAAACCCTCACACACCTGGTGGCGAGCGGCACCAGGGGCACTGAGAGCAGAGCGGTGTGGGGCAGGGCAAGCGAGCTCTCTGTGCAAGGCAGACAGGAAAGCTGGCTCTTCAGGGGCAGAGACAGCAGCCCTGCTGAGGGCTGTCCTATGAAATTCCTGCCCCGGGGCTCTTCACAGATGTCAAGGTGATGACATACAGGGAAAGACAGAGGAAGCTTCCAGAGCGGAGGAGACTAAACACAGTCAGGATCCGAGATGGTGTCCTGCACCAGACAAAGGACAGGGAGATCTGCCTGGCTTCCATATTGTGGATCTCAAGTCTCAGCTGGCATCATCCCAAGTTCACTTGTCAGGATTGGCAAACGATCTGTTTGTGTCCGCAGTTAACACTAGGGACGCAGGGAAAGGGGAGAGGGAAGGGGATGGGAAAGCTGTACTGGCGTTCAACCCTTACACAAATCTAAACCTACCTCAGAACCAGAAAATGAAACAGGTAAACCGAAACTGCTTGAAAACCCATCTCCCAAACCGCGAGCTCTGCATGCCATGCCCTCTCGACAAGCGAGGCACTGAACGGCAGCGGGGCCACGCCCGACGCAGGCGCAGGGCCGAAAGACCAACACAGCGCTCGAGATGGCCTGGGGTCAGATTCCCTGCGTCTCAGAGGGGGCACGAGCCCTACATGACTCTCAAAGGCGGTGCGAGGCCTTCAGAACTCTCGAGAAGCCCCCGAGACTCAGGACACCCTGTCTTCCTCCCATACACGTGGACCCACAACATCGCCATTCTTCCACCCATCCAGAATCTGCAGTGTTGCGCAGGCCAGAGTCCTCGCGCATGACAGAGGCCTGACCCGAGGGCACACGAGGGCACTGCTCCAGCATGAAGCCCCCTTGACCCAGTGCAGGGAGGTGCCCGAAGAACACCAGCCAGGTACTCACAGGATGTAGGTGATGACGCCAATGCTCCTATAGAAGAAGAGAGGAGAGTCAGCCCAGTTGCCAAATGGGGGGAAGGGGCACCCCAATCCCAGGTTCTCTACAGAGTCCACAGCGAGAAAGCCAAAAACCCAAGGCTCTGAGCCAGGGGGGCAGCAGGTGGGTCAGCCCTGGGGACAAGGGGGGCCCTCCACCCAGTCTGCTGTCCTCCAGGCCTCGGGAGACTCACAATTAGAGAGCAGCCCCTGGCCACGCCTGCCTGTCAGGGCTCAAACTGCATGATGGGGGATAGGGCAGATAGAGCACAAAGGCCCCACAGACCAGGCAGATGTGGGAGCCTGTTGGGGGCCTGCTATGGCTGGGAGGGGATCCACAAACTCTTTTTTGTAAAGGATCAGACACGGCGTCCTTGGTGGCCTAGGGGTTAAGTTGCAGCGCTACCGCCACAACGCAACAAGTTTGATCCCCAGCCAGGGAGCTTCCCACATGGTGCAGCAGATCTCTCCTGTCTCCCTGCTGCTCCCCTCAGCAGTGTATTTCAGTAGATCCACCTGTTCTGCTCCCCACTCTGTCTCTGGTGAATCCTCTTACCCCTGTGCCTCTGGCCTGCACCCTAGTTCTGCTATGTAAAAATAAACTTTTTTTTTAAAAAAGGATCAGACAGGGGCCTCCCTGGTGGCACAACGGGTTAAGTGCTGCGCTGTGGAGCTGTCCGCGGCTACAGCAGCACGAGTTCAATGCCCAGCCGGGGAGATACCCACATGGCGCAGTAGACCTCTCCTGCCTCGCCCGCTGCTCCCCTCAGCAGTGTATTTTGGTCGATCTGCCTGTTCTGCTCCCCACTCTGTCTCTGGTGAACCCTCTCACCACTCCACACCTCTGGCCTGCACCCCAGCTTGTATGCAAAACTAAATAAATCTTTAAAAAAAAAATCATTAAAAAAAAAAGGATCAGACAGCAAGTATTTTAAGTCCTGTGAACCACAAACTGCTACATGTTCATCTGTTTGCATAAGTCCTTTAAAAATGAGAAAACCACTCCGAAATCCAGGGCCTGGTCTGTGCTGCAGTTTGCTGACCCTGTGCTAAGGCGACGGTCTGCTACACCAGTAGCACGCAGGCTGGCGGGGCCTAGTCTGTGGCTCGGTGGCTCCTTAGGACAGCAGGAGAATCCCCTGAAGGGACATGCGCCTTGGGCAGCTGTGCTGGCCCCGGCCACCCCCCGCACTCACCACATGTCCGCCTCCAGACCCAGGGGCTCGTAGTTGACGATCTCAGGAGCTGTGAGGGGCAGAGACAGAAGCTGCACCTGACGGGCCTCCCCGGTGGCACAGTGGTTAAGCGCTGCGCTGTGGAGCTGTCGGCGGCGACGCGAGTTCGACGCCCAGCCGGGGAGAATCCCACATGGTGCGGCAGACCTCTCCTGCCTTGCCCGCTGCTCCCCTCAGCAGTGTATTTCTGATCTGCCTGTTCTGCTCCCCGCTCTGGCTCTGGTGAGCCCTCTCGCCGCCCCACGCCTCTGGCCTGTGCCCCAGCTTGTATGCATAAATTTAAAAAAATAAAAAAAAAAAAAGAAGCTGCACCTGAGACAGCTTGGAGACTCGGCCACAGGGAGCGGCACAGCCCAACTCTCAGGGCAGGGAGGCCGGAGGGGCCAGCACCAGCCAGGGGTCTGGAGCTCTTATGTGCCCAAGGCCAGAGGGCAACCTGAGGGCAGTGGGCCAAGTGTCTGGGCTGGGAAATTCTCCAATGCCCCCTTGACGAGCCCTAGTCCCCAACGCTTACCCACAAATTCTGGGGTGCCAAAGATGTTCTTGAACTCATTCCCCGCTTCAATCTTGTGGGCGATGCCAAAGTCAATGAGCTTGATCCGTGGGTTGGGCACATTCTTATCCAAGAGCATGATGTTTTCCGGCTAGGACGGAAGATGAATGACGCTGCTTCCATGGGTTCAGAGCTCCAGGAACAGCGCCCCCACTTCCCTGGGAGCCCTCCCACTCCCAGTCCGAGGGGGGCAGCCGTGCCAGAGTCCGACCCTCTCTCTAGCCCCCACCCTCCGCCTCCGCCCCGTCCTGCCCCCAGGGCCCAGCGGGCGGGCTCACCTTGAGGTCGAAGTGGGCGATGCGCTTGGAGTGCAGGTAGTGGACGCCGTCCAGGATCTGCTTGAGGAACTGCGTGGCCTCGTCCTCCGTCAGCGACTCCTTCTCCGCCAGGAAGTCAAAGAGCTCCCCGCCCGAGACCAGCTCCAGGATGAGCACCACGTCGGTCTTGTTCTCGAAGATGTCGTGCAGCGTGATGATGTTTGGGTGCCGGATCTCCCGCAGGATGTTCACCTCCCGCTCGATCTCCTCGCGGCTGACCCCACGCCGGCTGGACGACAGGCGGCGCTTCTTGATGAACTTGGCCGCGTACTCCTTGCCGGTGCCCTTCTGCCGGCACTTGCGCACGATGGCAAACTGGCCGCTGCGGGCGGAGGGGCGGGTGAGGAGGGGTCTGTGCAGACCAGACGCTGGGAGGGCTGCTCGGCTTAGAAAGCTGGCCAGCACACAGAACGGGGTTCTTCTGCTTCAGAATGGTAGATGCTGTACCCACTGCAGACCCGTGTCTGTGTATACGTGGGAAAACGGGCTGCAGACACAAGGCAGTCCGCTAACCAAGACATCTCTGGGAGTGGATGGAGCGAACAGCGAAGAGGACGCTTCACATTTTATTTTGCATGATTCTATGCTAACTGACCTTTTACACAGCATATTTCACTTTCTCAAAAACAAAAAAGCCACTGCCCTCAAAGGCCTATGGTGAGGACGATGGTGCTTCAGCGGAGCTGTGGCGAGGGACACCTGAAGAGGTGGGAGCCTGTGCTTCCTGTTTCCATCACATACAGCGCGCTAGAGCAACGTCACTGTAATGAAACACAATCTTCAAAACAAAGAAAAAGCTGTCTGACCAACGGGAAGAGTAAGGAAGATCACACATCACCAAAACGAGAGAGAAGTGAGGATGTGGAGAATTGGGACCTCCAGGCATGGCTGGCAGGAATGAGAAATGGGGGGAGGGGTCAAGTGGCAAAGTCTGGCACTTTCTCAAAGGATTAGAGAGCGATGACTGACGGCAGCCCCACGCCCAGGAATACACCCAAGAGAAATAAAAACAGCTGCACAAAAACCACCTGCACACAAACGCCCGAACACACGTGCTCACAACAGCATGAGCTGCTACAGTCCGGAAGTCCGAATGCCCACTGCCCGATGAACAGAAGCACGTGCCCAGCCCCACCTGGGAGCGTCACTGGCCAGGGAAAGGGGGGCAGCGCCAACACCCGCGACCATGTGGAGGGACCCTGGACACACTCAGGGAGAGAAGCTGGACACACGAGGCCACACGGTGTGAGTCCACTGACAAGAAACGTCCAGAACAGGCACGGCCACAGGCAGTGGCGTCATGGCATCAGGGACTAGGGAAGGGGGGGGAATGCTAATGGGGATGGCTATTTTTTTAGCGGGAGAAAGGATAATAAGAACATTCTGGGATTAGATAGTGGTGATGGCTGCAGAAATCTAAAAATATACCGAAGATTATTACACTGTACACTTTAAATGAGTGATCTGTGTGGGTACATGAACTACATCTCCAAACAGCTGTTATTTAAGAGAGAGAAATTCTATTTACTGCACTCCAGGGAGCCGTCCAGTGTCCAAATTCTTCTGCTGTTCAAAAAGTTAGATTAACTTGAAGTCCAGACTTGACTGAAAAAGAGTATTTTAAGCTTTACAGGCCATGTGGTCTTTGTCACAATGGTTCTCAACCAGGGGTGACATCTGGCCATGTCTGGAGACTGCTAAGTTGTGGCAGCTGAGGCGTGGGGAAGGCAAACTGCTGACATCTCGCGGAAGTGAAGGTTAAGGGTACGGCTAAATACCCTCCAATGCACAGGACAAAACAAAGATCCACTGAGCCCCAAAGTTGACAGTGCCAAGGCTGAGAAAGAGCTACCCATGGTCGTGGTCCCCTTGCAGTCCTCAGAACTGGCAGCAAACGCCACGGGTTCCCGCACTTCACCCCCACAGAGCTGCTGCCATCACAGTGGCAGATCCTACAGCTTTTACTTAAAATGTTTGTATAATGAGCTCAATTATTATGATTTAGCCTCGTCAGTATTGATAATACCTCTGACGCTGAAGGTTTGATGTTCAAATTACATTTTTCAATATAATTAAGGATGACAATATGATTGTTAATTAAAAAAAAAACAAAACAGAAGAGGTTACACGCGTGTACACGTAGGCAGAGACAGGCATTCCAGACAGGAAATTTCAGCAAGGCACCACCAGGCGTCAAGTGAGAAGAGACCATGTGACATCTCAGGGACCTGGGGGAAGACTGTGTAGCGGAAGGGACAGTGGAGAGAGGCCTTGGGGACAGGAACTCTCTGAAGCTGGTGATGGCGGAGAGAGGACAGGCCATGGAGGAGTCTGCACAAAGAGACAGACAACTGAGGAGATCTCTGCCGAGCCAGCGGGGCCCTCAGAAGAGCTGAGGGACTGGAGGGGTCTGTCCAAGTAGGCGGGCCTACCTACGGTGCCCAGGGCCACATGTGGCTGGCAGGCAGCCACGCCACAGTCCTCACCACCATCGGGAATGAGAGAGCCCCAGGAGGCTGTCAAAGATACACTCTGAACACCCCAGAGTGAGGAGAAGGCGGGAGGCGGGACACTGTGACTCATCATGGCAACTACAAAATGGTCCCTCAAAGACCTCCCTGTCCTATCCTGGGACCTGGGGACATGCCAACTCACAGGATAAAGGGACTGTGCAGAGGGGACTGAGTTGAGGACCCTGAGATGCTGGATCCCCAGGGGCCCAGTGTCCCCACAGGGTCCTTAATGAGGGAGGAAGAGGGTCCGAGCCAGAGAGACAGGAGGACGCCGTGCTGTTGACTACGAGGATGGAGGAAGGGCCCCACGTCCAGGATGTGGCACTGCTAGAAGCTGGAAAGCAGGGAATGGGCATCCCCTGAAGCCTCCAAGGAACCAGTCCTATTGACCCATTTTTGGTTCCTGTATTTTCACGATAATAAATGCATGTCCTGCTAAGCCACTAAAGTGTGCTAATTTGTTAGATCACTAACAGGAAACGCAAATACTAATCCAAAAGTCAAGGGCACAGAAGAGAAAGGCAAAGGGTGCCTGATCGGGCCTTTCCTAACCTACCACCAAAAGTGCCCTGGGGAGATCAGCTCCTGTGCCCCTCCTCCGCCACCTGAAGCGCCTCCCCTCTCCCTTCTGCTGACATCACATTCTTCAAGACCCACCACCCATCCCGTGATGACCCCCTACCGGTGATGACACTGAAAGCTGTGCAAGTAGCTGGGTGTATGGCTGAATTTTCAAACACAAGGACTTCTTCCTTCTGTCTTTCTTCCAAGCTGAACCAACAAAGACAAGCTCTCAGGACCAGGTAAAAGACAGTTTAGGAATATGGGGTCCCTCTCCCCCTAGGGTCTCAGAATGGTCCCATAGAGAGGTCATCAAGCTAAAGTGAGGTCATGAGGGTGGGCGCGCATCCAATCTGACTGATGGCCACCGCAGGGGTGAAGACAACATGAGGGCACTGGGAGAAGGGGGCACCTACGAGGCACAGAGAAAGGGCACAGGAAAAAGCAACCTCTGCTGGCACCTCGATCTCAGACTTCGGGACTCTAGAACTCTGAGACGGATGCCCTTCTGTTGCTCAAGCCCCTGGTCTTTGGTACTTTGTTACAGCAGCTGAGCAGAGCCACACCGCCACGCAGACCACCCCTGACGTGGGAATCCAGAGACTCATCCACCCACTGGGTACTGCCCGAGAGGGCCCACGCAAGTTGAATGGGGAAGAGACACACACACACAAGCGCAGGGGCACAAAGAAATCCATTCCCACTTCAGCCCTGTGACCCCTGGGACAAGAAAATGTGTCCCTGCTTTATTTGTGGTTTTCGTCACCATGGAGATTCTGGATGTTAATTCCCCAAAGGCCATCAATAATTAGACTTGGGAGATACAAAGTTCCTTTCAAAACTAAATTCCAGCTGGATCCTGCCTCTGAAACTGAGACCTGACTGTGGAGGCCAGCTTCAGAGGTACAAGGGGACACCCGCGGGGAATGGTGTTCTGGTCATGAGGATGCAGTCCTTCTCCACGACGGAGTGCACCTGAGTTTGGACAGCTGCTGGGCCCCTGGCCGTGGTGGGCAGGCAGAAGTGTTGGATGTCCACTCTAGTTCTAGCAAACCTGCGCTTCAGAGCCAGACCTTGGTATAAATATCTGAAGCCTGTTTGGTCACTTAGTTTGTGTGGCCTTGGGCAAGTCACTTCCCTCCTATCAGTCTCAGTTTTTTTTACCTACAAAATGTGGCTGAACATGAGCCCAGCCTTGTTGTCCTCAAGCGGATAAACCAAAGTGACAGCCTTGGACACCTGGTCCAAGCGTCTGTGTTTTACAGACGGGGAACACCACAGAGGATGACGACGCAAACCCAGATGCTGTGGCCTGCTACGTGGCACAGCCCAGTGGGACCACCACCATGCAGTGGGCTGCTGTTGATGAAACACTGTTACGGGGCCCATGACTACACAGTCACCGGCGCATGCAGCTGTCAAGCAGCCCTAATTCAGACGTGCCGTGACCATACAACGCACACTGGATTTTACAAGTTTTGTAACAAAAAAGTCAGTAAAATATTTCATTAATAGTTATTACAGTGATTACAAGCAAAATGATGTTTGTTTTATCAGATTGATTCATATCATTAAAACTGACATACCTACTAGGAAATTTCAATAAATTTCCTATGTGCTTCACATTATAGGAGTTGCCTGACCCTTTTACCAGCTATGTAATATTCCATCCCCAAATGAGCTGCTATGGTGGCCACTGATGGATGCTTCCAAGCTGTTGCTCATACAAAATCATGATAGCAGCTATTCCTGTTCTTAGGCCATTGGATCCATATTGTACATATTCCCACTGAATTAATTCCTAGGAGTAGAATTGGTGGGTTAAAGAGAACACACAGGCCTGCATATTTTAGTTTTTTTTTTTTATGATTTACTTATTTATGCATACAAGAACTGGGGGGTCACGGTATGGGGGTGGTGAGAGGATTCACCAGAGATAGAGTGGGGAGCAGAACAGGCAGATTGACTGAAATACACTGCTGAGGGGAGCAGTGAGCGAGACAGGGGAGGTCTGCTGCGCCATGTGGGAAGCTCCCTGGCCAGGGATCGAACTCATTCTGCAGTGGCTGGTGATAGTTGAGACTTAACCCCTTGCGCCACCAGGGAGACGCTGCATATTTTAGTTTTAAACTAAAATGATGTTTTAGTCAATGACAGTGGTTCCAATAAGCTATACCAGATTGCCTAGCGTATAGTAGGTTGTACAATCTAGGTTTATGTAATTACACTCTACAATGGTCATACAATGACATCACCTAATATCACATTTATCAAAACGCGTCCCCATCATTAATCAATGCATGACTGTATACAATGACATTTTGCTGACTCACCAAACTACTATCAGTCTCAAGAGATCCTAACGTAGTTTCAACAATAAACTAGGAGATTCCTTTGGGGGGGCAGGGGTTGGAGTGAAGATTCACCACCGCAACAGGGAAAATTCTTCAAGGAAGAATTTCAGACTCCCAAGTGAGTCTGAAACATGCTCTCTCAGCAAAGGCCTGACACACAGCTCAGTTATTGACATTCCCTTCTGGTGACATAATGGGACTGGCCAGCCGGCAGCAAACTCACCAAATAAGGTTTGAGGCTCCATTGGTGCCCGCCTGGTATGAGGCGGGGGAGTTCTCAGGGGATACTCCAAGGCCTAGTTAGACAGGAAATCAGCTGCCTGGCTGAACCACAAAACCCCCCGCTTTTTCCCACAAGAATGCTAAACAACTGGCAGGGGTGTGGGCCCAGACAGAATGCCTTCTGGAAAGATACAAGACAGGATTAAAAAGAGGGACACACCTTTACTAACAGAAACTGCTAACATCTATTGTTCTCAGGCCCTATACCAGGCACTACCTAAAGTGCTACACACACTTAAGTACAGTTTTTCCTAGACAATGCACAGAGCAAGAATTCATGATTCCAAAGCCCAAACTTGTTCTACCTGTACAAGATACTGACTCATTCCTTCTGGAGAGTAGGATGAAGGACAGAAAGGGAAATATGTTCAGGAAACCCCAGAGTCCACTCCCACCCCCAGAATCCCATCAGAGGAGACAGCTCACCTGCCCAGCTCCTCCCCCATTTCATAGTGGTCTTCCACATCTTCCTGTCTAAATGTGGACATGGTGGCCGGTCTGCCTTCCTGTGCCGTCCACTTCAGTGAAGTCACTGTGGTCTTCGGACAGGACCTTGGGGAGTTCCCTAAATACGGAAATAGGGAAGGCAGGGGCTGAGATGCCAGCCATTCTCTGAGGTAAATTGAGTACTCTGCTCACCAAAAATAGGTTTCACATCACTCTTACAGAAGGCCAGTACATTTGTTGGATGAGCTACTTTCATGCATCACTCATTTAAACACCAAACCACCCAAAGAGTCAGGGTCAGTTCCACGGCGCCATCTTTGCACCCATAACTTCCACCAGGCACTGCTACAGTTTCCCAGGCACTGCTCCAGTCTTTCTCTACCTCTCCCTCCTAGGTTTCTCTTATTTGCTCATCCAGAGCTCCCACACATTGCTGCAGGCCGCACCACACTCCTCACATCCCCAAACCTCCCTGCACAACGTCATTAGTTCTAGTCCCAAGACACTTCCATCTCCCTCCCTGTCCATCAGCTACTCCAAGCCCTCCGGGTCCTTACCCACTCCCCCCCACGCATCCCCTAGACCTAGACAGATCTCTTAAGACCACCTCAGCAACTACTCCTCCCAATCCTGAATTCCCCACGAACTTGACAAAGGCTTCCAAGTTCCTGCAGCTCCCGACCCACTCCTGTCTCCCCCTGACCTCTGGCAAGACTGACTTCTTCCTCCTGAAAGTCAACCTCTCCAGGTATCAGAGGGGTTCCCAGACGGGCTCCCAGAAAGAACATCTGAGTCTCTTTCACCCTTTCGCCCCTAACCTCCGCTCAACCTCCAAGGCAGACCCCTTCGTAGACCTCCTCTAAGGTATCCCCAAAGCCTGAAGTCCCTGAAGACGAGTCCCCCGAGGCCGCCACGCCCCTCGCAGGCCCGGGTTCAGTCCCTTCTCCCGCCCGGCCATTCCAAGGGTCTTCAGACGTTCCCCCACGTCCCCAAAGAGTCCCCGAAGTGCTCACCCCCAACCCACCAACCTCGGACTCAGCCCGCTCCTCACCCTCCGTAGCCCGAACACCGGGTCGGCCCCTCAACCAGTCCTGCAGCCAGCGCGTCCTCCGCGCCCGCCGCCTCGGCCAACATGCCCCGCCGCCCAGCGCTAACGTCACCACATCCTCCAGGGCTCGCCTCCGGAAGGCGGATCCCATCGCCCATTGGCCCGAGAGCCCGCCGCTCATGTGAGGCCCCGCCCTCGGCCACGTTCCAGGCTGAGGACTGTGACTTCCGACCCGGAACTCCGCTCCAGGATGCCGCCGCGCCATTGGTCGACAGACTAACCTCCCCTCAGCTGACTGGCTGTAATGGGCGCCTGTCAAGCCTACGGAAGTCGGGAGGTCGACTTCCTGCCTCCGGGTGGCCCCACCCACTCTCCTCTGACCTGGGTCCTGAACCTGGGAGGCGGGATGATGAAGTCACCCATCAGGCCTGCTGCTTTTCTTGGGCTGGAGATACGCGAATCAAAGGCCCAGCTCTGGTGTGGCGACTCCTGGGTAGACCCCGAAGCAGCCTTGGTCCCTGAATGGCACTATCCTCTGTAAAATGCTGTCCACGTTCCAATGTCTTAAATAAAAGTGCAAATGAGGAGGCGCTGCTGTTGCTGCTTGAGGATTCTTCCGTGACTGCTGTTCATCCCAAGATAAATGAAAATTTTACAGCTAGCATTTATTGAGCCTTGGTGCGTGCCAATCAAATAAGAGGTAATATAGGGGCCTCCCTGGTGGCTCAACGGGTTAAGCGCAGCACTATGAAGCCACTGTGGCACGAGTTCAATACCAGGCCAGGAAGATTCCCACATGGCGCAGCAGACCTCTCCTGCCTCGCCCACTGCTCCCCTCAGCAGTGTACTTCAATCCATCTGCCTGTTCTGCTCGCCACTCTGTCTCTGGTGAATCCTCTTACCGCCCCCCTACTTCTGGCCTACACCCCACCTCGTATGCATAAATAAATCTTAAAAAAAAAAGTAATATATATTAATATTTTTCCCGTTCTATAGATGTGGAAACAGGTCCAGAGAGGTTAAGTAACCCATCCAAAGTCACAGAGCAGATCAGTGGCATAGACTAGATTCATCTCAGAGGTGTCGTAACCGGAAGCCAATGCTGAACCACCTCAGAAGCCATCAGGCTGTGGGCTTTGCCTTTGCCAACCACTCTAACCTCTGGACACCCAATGTTCGTCACTCCTGCTTCTAGATGCTGACAGGGTCCCCCATATTTGTGACAGCCCAGAAAACCCCAACAATTTTCCAGAGTAACCCCCACCAAAGGGCAGAACTACTAAAGTTTACAAAGACGGATTTAGCACAGCATTCTAGCCAAGGAAGGTTAAGAGTCTCTAGTAGAAAAAATCTTGGTTTTGTTAAAAGTCGAGAATTAAATGGTTTGAAGCTTAAAAATGACCTAAGTGTTTTTGCTTTTTAAATAACTCTGCTCTTGCTTTTTTTGAACCACCAATCGAGTTGGGTAAGAGAACTTATCAGATGGGTGTGGTTGTTTTTTATTGGTTTTGTGTGTTTTCCTGTGTCACCAGAGCCCAGGCCCAGCTACTCACTGCTGGGAAGCCAGTACTGGAGAGACAAGAAAGGGTGGGAGGAAAGTTTTCTCAGGAGCCAGCACCCTGAGATGGTGGATTGTTGTCTCAAGACCACCTGGTCTTTGAAGATGCTGTGTGGGAGTGTGGCCAGCAGCTTCTATGTTCAGGTTATCTTGACTTAGGACCACCCAAAGATTGGGCTGGCATCATTTGCCAAGGGCAAGGGTTCATGATTTTTGGTCTCAGATGGTTTTGCCTGGTTTTCCAGTTTTGTCTTCATGAATAGAGCAAGTGTGAGCAATTTATGTAACTGGGCCTGGTGACAACTCCCTCCTGTTTATATCCTGCTCACTTTTTTTTTTTTTGTAGAACTGTGCAGTATAGGCCAGAGTTGTAAAGGGGTGTGGATTCACCAAAGTAGGGAGCACAAGCAGATCTACTGAAATATACTGAGGGTAGTGGGCAAAACAGATCTGCTGTGCCATGTGGGCCAGCTCCCTGGCTGGGTATTGAACTCAGACCGTAGTGGTGATACCACTGAGACTTAACCAACCCCTAGGCCACCAGGGAACACCCCCCTCCCACACCCTCCTCCCTCTTCTTGAGCAGCAGTGGGTTAAGGTTCATCTTCTTGAACTGCCTCCTCCTGAATAGAGGCAGAGGTTTGGGAGCCCAGAGAATTTTTCCTAACTGGAGATGACTGGTTGTCACAGGGTTATCTCAATTGTTTATACCCTTGAGGCAAAGTGAGTGCAAGTCAAAGATTGAAAGTGAGTGCAAGTCAAAGATAAATGGACTTCACTGAAGTTTATTGGCTAGTCAGACTAATTATGCATAAGATGTCATTAGATAACTGGAGTTTTACTGTTGCTGTGCCCACCTCTGAACCTCCACCCCTGCATTCCTGTCTCCATCCTGCCTTGGAGCTCAGCTCAAGGTTGTGGATAAGCCTCCTCCAGCCTTTGCTTTATCTGTAAAAGCAAGTCTTAAAGGTAAGTTTTTGGATTTTGTACTTTAGCTGTGGGGGGGGGGGTGTCTGAGACCAACTTAGCCCTTTAGATTTGGTTTCAACTGAATGGTGAACTGTGAATGCAGGGACCAGGGCTCTGCTAATTGTTGGGTTCTCAACAAAAGGGGCTGGCACAGAGAAGTAGCTCAATAAACTATTTAATGAATGAATAATGCACTTGGTAAACATTTGGGGAATACCAAGAAAAAAGTTCTAGTCTAACATTTCCAAAAGATGCCTTCTAATGACTTTCTCACAGTAACAGCAACTACATTTTTATATGCCATGCGTTATACCAAATGCTCGGCTTAAAATACCCTTTTAATCCTCAGTTCTTGGGCTGCGCTGGTCTAATTTCAAGTACTCAGAAGCCACCTGAGGTCGTCAATGGCAGGCATAGCAGATGTAGGGGGCTTCCACCAGACAGATGGGGCTCCAGTTCCCATGGATCTTTTGCCCCTGGGTCCAGGTCTAACCATTTAAAACTTAGCCCTGAGGCCGCTCTGAAGCTCCTGCGCTGGAGTAGCCCTAAATCGCACATCACAATGGGGGGACCTGTTCCAGTCTTAGAGAAGCTGCACTGACACACAAGTGGTCACCACCATGTCAAATTTATTATTCCAATGGCACTAATACAGCTGGAGGTGCTCGTGGTGACACCACACAAGGTTTCCTGCCTTCTAGTTTCTGTCCAAAGAGAAGTACTCCCTTTCTGGGGAAATCCACTCCAGGCCATTTACCCAAATAAACCTCTTAATGCGTTTATTTCAATTTTTTTGAACATGTTTCTCTCTGATGAGGGAGAAAAAAGTGTTGGTTGGGTGTCCCACCTGCCTCCCCCACCACCAGCCAAATTAAGTCCCTACTATGAGGGCATTTCTGTTGCTTCTTGAAATCCTGAAATAAATATCGGAAGAAATGGCATCAAGTGTTCATGTTGAGCGATGGCACAGAGCAGCGCCAGAACCTGCCAGGCGGAGTTGCACTGTGTGGACAGTCCCAAGGTGTCGTTAAGAATGCTAGGGCTTGTTGCGTGGTTGATCATCGGCTGGGTGCGGGGCTGTGCCAAGTCCCCGAAGGGGCAGGTCGCCTACAATTTGTCCAGGAAGTTGTCCAGAGCGGGGATGCCCTCCTTCAGGCCTTTGCGCTTGCGCGTCTCCGCCACCACTTGGCTGGGGCGGCTAGTGCTATCGAAGGGGTCTCCAGGCAGGATCTGCCAGTGGTCAAACACACACTGGGGGAAGGCCTGGCCACCAGTGTTGGACCTCAGGTCAGCAGTGAAGCCTGCAGAGAAGGGGGAGGGGACGGGTCAGTCATCAGGCTCAGCAGAATTCACGACCAACGTGCTGCTCCTCGTCCAAGGCTGGATTTTCCTGGGACCCGAACTGCTTAGCAAACTAAAGCTGTGCCACGTCACAGCTGCTCTGCTCTGCAGCTCCTACCTGCTCCTCAGGGAAGGCAGAGGATGAGTCTGCTTACCCTGACCCTGCGCTGGCCCCAGGCGAGGGTAGTACAACATGTAGCGGCGTCCGAAGGTGGCACTTACCGAAGGACTCGTTGACAGGCAGGTAAGCCTTCACGACAAACATGGGGGTTCCAGCCACCTGGGATTCCTCAAAGACATGGCCGCGCTTTCTGTTCAGGACACCGTAAATGCCGCCGACCACTTGTTCTGGACACTATCGGGCAGAGAATGGCTATGAGCAACCGTCTGGCAGGACCAGGTGGTCAGAAGTGGGCGAGCCGCCGCCTTACCTGGATCTCGACCAGGTAGATAGGCTCCATGAGTCGGGGCTGGGCGGTGAGCACACTGGCGTAGAGGCAGCGCCGGGCTGTGGGGATGATCTGGCTGCCCCCGCGGTGGATGGCATCCGTGTGCAGTGTCACGTCGTGGACGTCGAAGCGCACACCCCGCATGTTCTCCTCACAGAGCGCCCCCTGAAAAGGAAGGAGGGTCCACACCAGCATTAAACCCCTGCACTGTCCCCCCCCCCCTTCTACCTAGAAGCAGGAACTTCGAGTGAGAGCCGGCCCCACAGCGACCCACCGACAGCAGCAGCTCCTCACCTCCTTGGTGGCCCACTGGAAGCCGGCGACCACGCTGTCCTTGATCTCATTGAGGTACTGCACGCCTTTGGTGATGTCGGTGAGGATGTTGGGGCCGGTGCCGTCAGGTCCGAAGCACCAGATCTTGCGGGCCTCAGCCACATCCCACTCGTACTTCTCGGCCAGGTAGCGAGCCCGCTGCTTGAGCTCCTGGCGGGCAGACACTTCGCCCTTGTCAATGTCCTCAGCCAGGCCGTCGGGGAAGGGCCGGGCCTTCATGTACAGCCGATTGTGTTTGTTGGGAGACTTGGACAGGCAGAGCACATCTGACTCCTCGCTCACAGTCTCACGGTAAGAGACCACGGGGTCGGATTTCTGCAAAACAAAGCTTAAATATCAAGCTTGTCCACAAAAAAGGACTTAATAAACTGGATCTCATGCAGTGATACACAGCGTCTTGTGAATAAATGTGAGATGTGCAACTCGTCACGGAAAAATGATCCTGAGATTCTAGATTTATCAACTAGAATAAAGGGTGCAGCAAAGTGGGCACGGGCTGGCCCATCGGTACATTCACGCAAGTTTTAACGTTAATTCAGTAAGCAAAAAAAGATTTGAGATGAGATTTAAAGAGTTCAAGGAGGGAAAACCAGAATTGGAGCTAGTAACATACATATCCGTTCTGGAAAAAGCAAAAAATTAACATCAGAGGCCAGCTGCAAAACTCAAATGTCTACTATTTAGAAGCCCCTGATAAGCAAATTATTAGCTTAAAAAGCAGCCTCTCCTAAAAGTCCTCCAAGTTGGGGAGATGTGTGTCAAGTACCAGTGCCGCATCTGACAGAGTGTGGAGAAGAGCTGAGCTTGGCCTTGCAGCCTCGTCTCCTTGTCTCTGCACCGGCCAGGGCACGGGCTCACCTTGATGGGGATGCAGGCGTGGTCCTCCTCCAGGTCCTTCAGGCAGATCTCCAGGTGCAGCTCCCCAGCTCCTGCAATGATGTGCTCCCCAGACTCCTCAATGATGCACTGAAAAGGGCTGACTGTTAGTCCCAGGCTGAGCGTCAGGACAAATGCTGGGGAGCCCAGGGGGTAGAGGGAGGTAGGAGAGCAGGTACCGAGCTTCCCTCCACCTAGTGGACAAAGTGACTGCCAACAGGGGCCTCTCAGGAAAGGTGTCAGGGTCCTTTGTAGCAGTAAGAGCCTGCGCGACTGTCACCCCCAAAAGACCCAGTCAGTCTACAGTCAACCCACAAACCACTTATGTCTGGAAGGAGCCTGGGATACTGGGCAGAAAATTATCAATTAGAAGTGGCAACAGATCCACCAATTACGTGATGGGTTCAGCACAAATCTGACACTCCAAACATGCAGAAGCCAGTCTTCCCAATTCAGCTACACCATACTAGTGGTTTCCCGCACCCCACGGGTGCTGTAATCTCCTGCCCACATACCTGCACCATGGGGTCTGACTTAGCCAGCCGCTTCAGGCCCTCCACCAGCTTTGGCAGGTCAGCTGGGTTCTTGGCTTCCACGGCCACCCTGACAACAGGGCTGACACTGAACTTCATCACTCGCATGTTGTGGGCATGCTCAAAGGTAGTGATGGTGCCGGTCTTCACCAGGAACTGGTCCACACCCACCAAGCCCACAATATTCCCACAGGGCACATCCTCAATGGGCTCCACATAGCGGCCCATCATCAGGATCGTTCTGGGGGAACACAAAAAAAGATGTCAATGGATCGTGTCCGAAGTCCTGAAGGGACGGAAGTCTCCTGCCTTCGGGGCTGTGGTCATCACCTGCCTGCCTGAAGTGGTGGTGGTGGTGCTGTTCCTGCTGGGGCCTCAAGCCCTGGTCCCCCACTCTGGAACCTAGGGTGCAGCAGTCCCAGGACTCCCTACAGGGCTATATACACCTGACCCAGGCGTAACAAAACAAGCACACAAATAAGGGCAGGTAAGGGTACAGCCATCCTCTGAGGAGCTGCAGGATTGGCAATTGTCTCTCCCTGCCCGTGCCCAGAACAGTGGGGTGTGACACATGTAGCTGCTGAAGTTGGTGCCGGCTCTTTGGGTACGTAATAGAATTGTTGTGCTGCCACAACCACAGGCTAGGGAATGAGAGCATCGCCTCAGAGCTGGGAAGCATCGCTGATGTGGGGGAGATGCTTCCTGGAGCCTCACCTGGACAACCCCTTAGCTTCTCCAGGGAATTTACTCATCCTTCTATGTTGAAGAGACATAAAACGGCTGCGGAAGGTTGGCACTACAAGTTGGAAGGGCAACATCCTTGCTCCCACTCTATCCTTCCTGAAGACTATGAGGATGGAAGGCTCAAACCGACTCTGCTCAGAAGGCCAAGTGTGCCTCACCTCTGGATGGGCTTCAAGTACAGGTCCTCTTTCTTGCCAGGTGTGTAGTTGGGGCCCATGATCCTGACCTTCAGGCCAGTGGACACCAGCCCTGAAAAGACTCGGCCGAAGGCATAGAACCTGCCTTTGTCGGACGTTGGCACCATTTTGGAAATGTACATCATGAGTGGGCCTTTGGGGTCACAGCTTTTAATCCCTGTGGGAGACATAGAATACACCGAAAAGTTACTTCCTGTCAGTTCCACCTTCAGACCCACTGACCCAAGGCTCGGCAATGAGCCTCCCACGCAGTCACCGGTCGCTCTCAGGACCCCCGACCCACAGCTGGAGCCTGCACAACAGCACCCCACCTACCCATGGCAGCCTCATCGTCGGGGGGGCCCTCGTACAGGAGCTCGCAGCGGTACTTCTGGGCCGTGACGGGGGAGGGCAGGTGGATGGTGATCATCTGAAGCAGCGCGTCCCCAGCGGGCAGCCAGCGGCGCATCACGGCCTGCGGGGGAAAGGCACGTGATTCGCCTCACAGTCCGCTCTTCCCGAAAGGCGGTGCGCTGCTCAGCTGTCCTGCCCGCGCACTGGACGCAAACGGTAAACCCCTTCCCACAGTAAAGAACCAGGAGCACAAGGGTAAGCCCTCACCCCAAGCTGGACTTCCCTCCCGCTCACCTTTAGCAGCGGCTTGCCTTCTTTATCCTTGTCTTCAACGTCCAGCTTGATGTCCAGCTTTTCTATCAGTTTCGCGGTCTCCTCTTTCTTGAAGTTCATGATTGCATCAAACACCTAGTATCACAGGGCATGAGCAAACATGTCTGAAACACTGTACGTAGCTGCTTTCTCTAGGGAGTCCTGCACAGACCGAGCAGCAAAAATCCTCATCTACTCCAACACCAACAGTCTGATTCTTAGTCTCCAGAATAAAAATACAGTGGCAATGAAAACAAGCAGAAAAAAACATATAAAGCCTCTTCTAACTTCTCATCATTAGACCACCTTACTTACAGCACATAAAACTCAACTAATAGCAACGCCAAAATCTTTATCTCATCTACCTAACGCTAAGCGTCAGCCAGGTACACCTGACTGCCCCCACTGTGTGGTCAGGGATCTGGGACCTGTCAGGGTTAAGACTGGGGGATGGATGGGCACTGCAGGTCTCCTGTTAGCAACCTCGGACCATCACTGCCCAGTCCCTCACCATTTTGCCAGAGCACAGCATTTCAAGCGGCTAGTCCTCCAAGAGCACCTCACCTTAAAGATGGGGTCCAGGATGAGCTGGCAAAATGTACGGGGCAGCTTCTTACCATCAGGATTGATGGCAGACTTGCTGAACTTGCCGTTGGCTGGGTCAAAGTACCTGGGAAACAAAAAAACTCAATAAATCAGGGGATCCGAATAAGCTGAAGGACCAAGGTTAAACAGATCACCTCACAGCCACTGTGGTGGAGCTCTGTTCACAAGCAACACAGCTCCTCCCCACAACTTACCGGTCACCCCACAGCTTCTTCATCATGTCCTCTACTTTCTTGGCCCGTTCAGCAGGCCCCAACTGGCCTTCACCCTTGGCAGCAAACTTGGCCACATACATCTCTGCAAACTGCTTCAGGGTAAAGGCCCAACCATGCAGACCTGATCCAAAGCCAACAGTACCGAGAACAGGGTCAATCTGAGGAGAGAGAGAAAATTATGAGTGGGGACAGTTGAACAACAAAGAGAAAATGCAGACATAAAGATTCGGGCACCTCAGACACTCGATTTCTTCATTAACCATCAGGTCAAAGTGAAGAAATTTTAGTCATCATTACGGGGTGCCCAATTCCTCCTCCCCTCCACCAGCGAGCAGTGGGGATGTATACTCAACCCAAAGGCCTAACAGGCACCCAAACGTCCCACAATCAACTGCTAGCTGAAATCAGTTTTATAAGCATTCCAGCTTTCCCGTCACCTCCAGGTTCCTGGCAAACCCTTTTCCCTTTCAGATCTTCAGTCCCCAGCCAGTCCTTATGAGAAAATCAGTTCTTCCAGGCAGTTAAGAATACAGCCAGCAGATATGGGGGGTGCTGAGAATAAAGGGGGGACACCTACCATGATGTTACCCATGGGGCCACTCTCCCCTTCACCATAGGTGGAGATAATGACATTGACGTTTTCCACGATGCGCTGGAAGGTCTGGTAGAGCTCCTCAGGTTCCAACTGCAGCTCCAGCAGGGCCCGGTCCATCTTGTTCATCATGAGAACGGGTTTGATGCGCTCAGCAATGGCCTGTCGCAGTACGGTCTCTGTCTGCACACACACGCCTGCAGACAGGCATGGACAGGTTACCTCCACCAGCCAGAAAGGACAGCACCACAGTCTGAGGGACAGACGGGTGCCTGCTGCTTACCGGACACGCAGTCCACCACGACCAAGGCGCCATCAGTGACTCGGAGGGCAGCTGTCACCTCTGAGGAGAAGTCCACGTGCCCAGGGGAGTCTATAAGGTTGATGAGGAAGCCAGAGCCATCCTTGCTCTGCTTGATGAAATTCAAGTCATTCTCCGAGAGCTCGTAGAAGAGAGAAATGGCCCTGAGGAGGTGAGACAAGTCAGTGGCATGGAAGCCACACTTCACCCGAGCTTGGAACCGTTCTCCCCAGAACCTGGGGACAGCTTAGGGTTCCTATACATGAGAAGTCCTCAGGGTCACCCCTAACGCAGGCCAGCTGAGAACTGACACTGCACCCTATCTCCTCTCCCTGTACTACTATACCCAGATGAGATTTCCCATTCCAAGGCTTTCTGTTGCCTACCTGGTACCAGCCCCAAAGGCCAGTCCCTCCAAGTTTATCACTTGATTCTAATTAGAAAGAGCACGACCAGAGAAAACCCAGAAACCACCTTTCCTCTTTATCTCCACTTTCCCTAACCCTCCAGTTGACATGACTGAGCTGATGACCAAGGACCACCTCACCAGATATCAATTGAGGACAACTGGCAGTTACTTTGCTGTCTTCTTCCCTGACATCTGACGTCAGGAAATTGTCAGGGGCTGCCCGGTATAGATGTTCAGCAGTATCCCTAAAAACCAGGGCACTCTCCCCACTTTTCCAGACTTTGTCTTTAGTATGTTCCTCTCCAGCAAACCCTCAGACTATACTACTCTCCCTTCCTGTACCTCTCCCAGGCCTGCAGAAAACCTATCTCACTTGACTGAACCAATCCTTCCCCACCCCAGGGCACTCAACTCAGCCTGAGATCTCATTCTCAGCAAAGTGATAATGTCCCCACCCGCCCAGGATACTAAAGCTCCTGCTCCAGGCAACCACCTCCCCACCCTGTCTAGAGGACAAAAGTAACCACTCACGTTGACTTGATGGTGATGCAACGCTCCTGTTCATCCTTCCGGGTGTCAGTGAAGCGCGTTTCCCCAGCCCGGGCAGAGGCAATGATACCAGCCTTGCACACCAGGGAGTCGGTCAACGTGGATTTGCCGTGGTCCACGTGGGCTATGACGGACATGTTCCGGATGTTGGCCTTCTTGTCCATGATGGCCCGGATCTGGTCTACTGTGAAGTTCACCTAGGTTGGGGGAAGGGCAGGTTCAGGGTGGCAGGAACTCCAGAAACCAGGCTTGGCACAGAGGTCAAAATCAATATGAACTGCCAGGCTCATAGCCAGGAGGGTGCTGGTGCTGGGGGCAGGCAAACTCTAACCCAAATATCCCAGTCTTTTCTGAAGCCCCTTTGAAAAAGGCCACTGAGCCAACACCAAAAGATTAGATTTTAATTGTTACTCAGAAATGACAACCCCTATCAGAAACTACGAAGTAAGCCTCCATGATTAACGCGTTTCCCTTTGACAGCACAGATATTCAGAATGATAAAACTCACGAGCATGGAAAGGATCAACTCCCCCCAAATTCCTTCTGTGTTGCGACCGAGTCATCGCAGGCTTCCGCCAAACTAACAGCTTATTTAAAATCCAAGGTCACGCTCCTATGTGTGTGGAGGGGGTGTCAGAGAGAGCCGCCCACCCCATGCGAATCTTAAATATGCCAGCTTCGGAGAAGGGAGCTTGCGCAGTCATAACGGGCGCAAACCACCGCGTGGCTCCGAAATCAGCTTTGCATTTGGGATGTACAAGAAAAGCAGAGGTAGGCCAAGATTACAACGCTGTAAGAGAAAGCTGCTTCACTCTTGATTTCCTCGTTTTGCCAAGCACACGCCGCCCACGGCCCCCAACACAAAATAGAACTCAGAATTCCCAGCCTGAAGATTATTTTACATAAGGCGGCTCCCCTCTCCCCCCATGGCGCCCGCCATGACGGCGTCTGCCACATCATCACAGCCGCCCCGACCCGCCGCCTGATCCCAGCTTCTGCCGGGCCCGGGATCCCGCCACGCGGCGACGACCCCGGAAGCGGAGAAGGGGTTTGGCGAAAAGCGCGGCGCGCAGACATGGCGGCGGCCGCTTCCGCAGCCCTCGGCCCGCCGGTTCCCCACGTCCCTCCCCGACCCGGGGGGCCCCAGCCCTCCAAGCCTGACAGCGCCGTCCCCGCGGAAGCCCTGCTACAGTTCCAGGCTACCAGCCTGACGGAGCTCCTCACCATGGTGGTGGATGGCGGTGGATTCTCACAGGCAGATCCAAGTGAGGTTAGTCGCGCCGAGGATGGCGGCGACGACGGCGGAAGAGAACGCTGACGTCAACACCCGACCTTTTATAGGCCGACGCCGGTTGGGCGGGTCATCTGATCGCGCTGTTGGGGAGGGGCCAAACGACGCAGCGCTCTCCAGCACCGACGCCCTCCCCCGGTTAACCCGTTAGGCGCCGACGCTGCGGCTCTGAGATATTGGGATGATTTTCCTTCCCAGCCTGATTTCCCCACCAGCGGGTGTCGGCTCCCTACTGGGTGCACACCACAGGAATGCAATATTTATTCAGGCGTGCAAAGCGAAAAGAGCTCCATTTTAGCTGAGCATATTAACAACAGCAACTACATTAGCTCGCAAAGTTCCCAGCACTTCTGTTACTTAAAAGTACATAACACGTAATAGTACTTTTAATAGGGCCTGTGGATTGTATCAATATTCCGATTTTGATATTGTTATGTAAGATGATAGCACTGGGAGAAGTTGGGAGAAGGATACTCTGGATATCTCTGTACTATTTTTGAAACTACATGTCTCTAGCCATTCAAAATAAAACTTTAAAAAGCAGTTAATGGTCACTCATTCATTCCACAAAGGCAGATGGAGTGTCTACTATACCAGGAATTTCTACAGGTATTGAATGTAGCAGTGAACAAAACATTCTGCTAGCTCCATCACTTAAGCTAATTACTCAGATTTCTCTATGCCTCAGTTCCTCGCTTGTAAAAGGGGGTAATCGGTACTACCTCACAGTTTGGGGGAGAGTAAAAATAACTAAATACATGTAAAAAGATTAACGCCGTGCCTGACAGCGCTCAATACACGTTAGCTATTTTAATTTGCTGTTATCGCTATTAATAAAACATTTCGGGGATTGGTTTGCCCAGTCTCGGGCGCTGGACTAAGTAATCTCTTCTCTACATGCGCAATATCATTTTCTATTTCATTTTCTCTCCAGGAGTAGGCGCAGGAAGGCTATTTTGCATTTGTGTCCTAATTTGACCCTAAGAAACAGTTGTATTTCAAATCTTTGGCTGGAAGGAACAAATTGGCATCCAATTCACTATCTTTATTATTTCTAAAGAGGCCAATTCATTGCCTGGTACATAGTAGGCACTTAGTAAATATTTCTAGCATCAGTAAATGATATTCTCATTAGCGCAAATAAACTCTCTTGGTAAATCTTTCCTTGAACTCTGTCAAAAGGAGAAGAACTGCGGTGCTTTTCTCGCTGTGAGAAAAGCAGAGATACGAGTCTAGAAAATAAAATGCAAATTCAGACTTGGAATCTAAAATGAACCTGTGCTCTCCTCTATTAAATGGGCACGCATTTTGCTTTGCAAAGCTGTCACTGCCCTGATTTCATTTAATAAAAGATCGCTATCACGATCCCGCGTTTAAGCTATAGGGAAACCGAGGAACATAGGAGCTGCTCAATAAACATCTACTGAATGATCGAGGATACAGAGGCAGAGGCACTCGCAGGCAGCAGATGTCAGCGCCCCGGCTTTGTCCGCGTCTTTAAATATCTACACCTGTTTCCTGACACGTTTTGTTTTGATAAGGCAATGCGCATGCTCCTTACAAAGGACGCGGTGTTTTGTCGTCCCCCCCCCCCACCCTCACCCCGCCCCCAGAGGAGAGGCTATGCGTTTTCCCACTCTCAATTTTTTTAACCTTAAACTTTAAAAAAAATATTTAGATCCATTGAGCAACTACTGTTTGCTGGGCTCTGTATTAAGCACTTCGCAGCACTTTCTTGCAAATTGGGGCATTTCAGGGATGAAAAGCAAAGGTTTTCTTTTAGAGGAGATAGAATTTGCTCTTAGGAGAATAGATGGTTTATACAGAAATTTTAATTTAGTGTAAGCTGAAGAAGAGGGGGAGAGTTTAACGGGAACAATGAGATTTAGGGCCTCCTCCCTCCTCCCCACCCCCCCACCCCAGTTACCCTACTTGCGAGATGTTAAGCCTCATAGCTGCGAGGATGCAGCCAGTTGTTGGCGTGTCTGCCTCTCCCTATCGCCATCCCCAGGCCCACGTTTAGCAGAAGCCTGGGGGAGGAGTAGACTTCAGAAAATAGCAAAAACTGCCACAACCAAGTTCAGGGGTCTGCAGTAATAAATATACCCTGTGGGGAGGGGGAGGGGGGCAGTCACCTCTGCAGGTAGCCTTAATTGCGCATGCGCCCGCTGCGGCAGCCGAAGGGCGCAGAGGCAGAAGCAGCGGCCCCTGCTGACTCGCGGCCGCCACTGCAGGCCTCTTGCAGTGCCTTTTGATGGTCTGTAAGCCCCTACTATTAGTAGATGCTGGCCGCTGCTTTTTAAAACAGTTAATTCTCTTTATCCTTCCCCCCGCCTTGGGGTTTTGGATGGGCTCTTTTATAGAGGAAGAAACTGAGGTTCAGAGAGGTGACTTGTCCAAGGTCAGACAGCAAATAGGAGCAAATCAAGTGGTCTATCCCTTTGCAGGAATATTATTCAGCCCTAAAAAAGAAGGACATTCTGACAAATGCCACTATGTGGATAAACCTTGAGGACATTATGCTCAGTGTAAAGGGTAAGTGCCCCTCATCTGAGGTCCCTAAAGGAGCCAAATTCATACAGACAGAAAGGAGAATGATGGATGCCAAGACCTGGGGAAGGGGAAAGGGAGCTAGTGTTTAATGGGGACAGTTTCCGTTTGGGAAGATGAGAAAGTTCTGGAGATGGGTGGTGGGGATTGTTGTAGAAAAAAGAATGCACTAAACTGTACATTTAAAATTGTGAATTCTGTGTTATGTATATTTTGTCACAATAAGAAAAGGCATCGTTTAATTGGGTTGCAACCTTACTCCACTACTATTTCTTAGATATTTTTCAAATTTGGTTAACAGAAACGAGACATCCTGAGTTTAAATTCCAGTTCTTCCCTCACTAGCATGCGTGCACACCCATACTCCAGGGGTCTACAATCAGGCTGTCTTGCCTGCACCCACACTCTCAAGGGCCTTTTGCATTAACATAGTCAAGGCCGCAGTTGGTAGCCACAGAGGCTAGTGGCATAAAAAGCCTGACTAACTTACTCCACAGATGGACCGACAAGGGCTTGATTCTAAGACAAAATCGATCTTTTTTTTTTTTTTTCTCAAAGTGCCAAGTAGAAAACCTTTAGCTTTGGGGGAAGGGCGGGTACACAGTTTCAGTGACAGCACGAAGGCAGCTGGGACAACCCATACATACACAAATGAGTGCGGTTTGTGTTCAAATAAAACTTGATTTATGGGGTCTCCCTGGTGGCTTAATGGGTTAAGCGCAGCTCTATGAAGCTGTCCAGAGCCACTGCAGCATGAGTTTGATCCCCGGCCAGGGAGATTCCCACGTGGGGCAGCAGCCCTCTCCTGTCTCCCTGCTGCTCCCCTCAGCAGTGTATTTCAGTCAATCTGCCTGTTCTGCTCCCCACTCTGTTTCTGGTGAATCCTCTCACCACCCCACACCTCTGGCCTACACCCCAGCTTGCATGCATAAATAAATATATCTTTAAAAAAAACTGTATTTATGGTCACCAAAATTTGGAGTTTATTCAGTTTTCCCTTGACATGCACTATGATCCTTTAGATTCCCTCTCCCCAACTGTTTGAAAATGTAACAGCCAATCTTAGCACACAGAAGACCGGCAGTGTGTTGAATATGGCCTGTATGCTGTATGTTTTTTTTAAGATTTATTTTTTTTTATGCATGCAAGAGCTGGAGTGTAGGCCAGAGGTGGGGGTGGGGGTGAGAAGATTCACCAGAGACAAAGTGGGGAGCAGAACAGGCAGATCTACTGAAATACACTGCTGAGGGGAGTAGCAGGCGAGACAGAAGTCCGCTGTACCGTGTGGGTCAGCTCCCTGGCTAGGGACAGAACACATGCGGCAGTGACTGGAACTTCATGATGCTGAGGCTTATGCTGAGGCCAACCTACACTTTTTTATCTTCATGCTTGAAAGGTAATCTGTTAGCCACTGGGTTTCTCAACCCCTAGCATCGAATTCTAGTTTTATAATCCTTAAGGATAATGATTTCATTCTCAACGTTCAATTTCCGTCTAGTTTCAACCTAGACCAGTATAAATACCACTACTGATCACTTTGCACAAAATACAGGATTCTACATACTCCATGGAGTCACAGGATTGAAACAGGCCCCTTTACTGTTTGTGAGGACAATAGCACCATGGAGACAATTTTGTTTCAGTTAACCTGGAAGTCTCATTTATAAGAAGTCCTGCCACAGGCTTACTCAATTCTCCTAATAAATAGTGGCTTTAAACTGTCTTTCCAGAAGTTACAGTTACACAAGTTTTGGACTAAATCTAAAAATGTGGTTAATTTTCTTTTTTCTGCATATCATCACAACAAAGGATTAGGGTATCATTCACATTTCAGGTAAAATCCAACTTAAACTTGATCTCACTGACTCCAAAAAGAAAAAAAAAGCAAACAAACAAAATGCAGTGCCCTGAGAGTGAAACAGCAGGGCATTGCATCACCCTATGCAGCAGCAGGCCTTATCTCAGGCCCCAGCAGATCTACGGGGCTAGTGTATGTGCGCCTCTTCTGCAGAAGCTATTTTACACCTATGAGACCAAACAGCATTTAAAATGCTAACATCGGGGGCCTCCCTGGTGGCGCAATGGATTCATTAAACAAGCTACAGACAACAAGTTTTATTATTTTTAAAAATATTTTATTTATTTATGGCTATAGAAGGAGCCAGTCAAGGAAGGAAAAGAGCAAAATCAAGATTAAGGCCGCCATTGTCAGCCTCCCCACGTCGGTTTCAAGCGTCTCCTTCTCCTTCCATGTCTCCCAAGGCCCAGGCACAAGTCCAAGACCGAGAAGCAAGCACGGGTCTCCTAACGTCTTCCTCCTCCACCTCCCTTGGCTTCTGCTGCTGCCTCTTACCTCCTCAGCCCTTTATCCCAGCCCCTATTGGTTTCCAACTGTTGGAATCCTAACTTCCCCTTCCTGTCCAGCTCTGTTCTTCCTTAGGGTGGGGCAGGGAACTGTTACAGTTGCACCCTTGGCGATTAGACCTTCAGCTACCATGAAGCCAACATATGATATAAACGGGGTGGGCCTTATGTCTCAGTCTTAGAGCTTCTCGGGGCCATTGGGGCAGGGGACCCTGCAGTGTGCTGCCAGCTGGGGACACGGCTAGCAACACCCCCCTTCCCCAAGACTTCATGTCACATCAGAAGGGTTCATCATCATAGCTCCTATTCGACCTTGTAGGCTTCCATTTTGGCCTGCTGAGTGGCTGCTGCCAGATGGGAAATGCTAGAATTTAACTTCTGTCACTTAACAGGAGACTTGTCCCTGGTGCAGATGGCTGACCGCTGTTCCACCACTGCGGTCTTCTTGGAGACTAGCATAGTTGATGCACTTCACCGTTGGTCAGCACTTGGGGTGGTTATGATTCCAGCTGCTATAGAACATTCTAGCATGTGAGCCGATGGCATTTCTGATGGGCACATGCCGAAGAGTAGAAGTGCTAAGTGATATACTGTACCTATTCCTACTTAGGTGAATTCATCCCTTTACCAGAGGGCAAAGCAGGATGATTTAAAAGCAAAAGGGGATGTTCATTTAATTACACCAGGATGGTGGCTGTCAACCAAGCTGGTTCCAGGCTTCTGGGATGTCTGGTCTCTGTGGGAACAAGGGAGCACATGAGTGGAGACCCCACGAGAAGAGTCCCCGAGGTGACTCCTGCTTGGGGTAAGCCTCATTTGTAAAATGGAACAACTGATGTAGATTTTGAGAGTCAATGGAGAGTGGGGTTCTTGGGTTCACTATGGGAAAGGTTTCACCAGAGCTCCCCTTTCAGCGGCATGCAGCGAGTTTCTCCAAGGCACAGAGTCGTTGAATATGTTTGAAGAACAAGTTTATTGAAGGAGACAGGAGAGCAGAGAGCACTCGCATAGGCCCGAGTGGGCAGGAAGAGCCGCCTCGAAAGGGACAGGTTTGCTAAGAGGCCTGCATGGTCGCAGGTGGGCAGCCCTGAGGAGAGCTGCCCTGCTGAGGGACAGAGAGTTGGTGGAAAGAAGCACCTGCATAGTCACAGGTGGACAGACAGGAGTGAGGCTGCTGCCCCGAGCCAGTGCAGGCATCACACTTACATAGTTTTCTCTTAGGGAGGGGCTCACACCTTCCAGGAATGGCTTATTTGTTGTTAATCAGCATTAAAAAGGGGCCAGAGATTGTCTTGACACTCCTTACACACCCTATAGCCTCTTATACCCATTTTGAGGTGATGGTGTGGATCCCTCCTACCCCCACCTCCTGTGTGGGTCTAATCTTGTGATCCCATCTCCTACGTCACAACTAATCCTCATCCTACATCACTGGCTCTCACAGGGAGCAATTCCACTCGTCCTAGGGGACACTGGGTGATATCTGGGGACACCTGTGGTTGTCACAATTGGGGGTGCTCTTAGCCTCAAGTGGGTGGAGACCAGGGATGTTGCTCGAGACCCCACAGTGTCCAGGCTGTTACAGAGGATGATCTGGTCTGATGTCAGCAGTGCTGAGGTTGGAAAAACCCTCCGTGTGATTATTTTTTTAAATAAGATGCTCTAAAATTTTAGAGCACAGATGGTATTCGTTCATCCAATGCGTATTTAGCAAGTACCTCCTGACTGCCAGACGTTGACCAAGGTTCCAAGGACACAGGATAAGTATCCCGTGTAGGACTTATATTCTAGTGGGGCATGGCAGGGAGGACAACGAATGAGAACTATATATGCAGTATCGAATAAAGACAAGTGCTGTGGATGGAAGTGATATAGAATTAGGGGTTGGGAGCACTGGGGGTAGATGTAGTAAATATTTAACATGAATAGGAGCTAGCAGAGCAGAGACCCAAAAAAGGTCAGGGATAGAACAATGTGGGTGTCAGGAGAAAAAATATTCCAGGTGGGACAAACAGCATGTGCAGAGGTCCTGGGGCAGGACAATGCCTGGCAAGTGGGAGGAACACTGAGGAGGCCCACATGACTGGAGCAGAGTGAGAGGGGGAGGGAGGAAGCAGAGACAGCGGGGAGAGGATGGGACAGGTCAGGCAGGGTCTCCCGGGAGGACTTGGGCTTTTACCCCAACACCCCAAGGTGTTGCGTTGAGCAACGCCACGCTGATACACAGGCGTCATGGAGCAGGCTGCACAGTGCAGGATGCCGCTGAGAGCAGGATCCTGGCCTTTTTACTGACAGAGACGGTGGGTCAAACTGAATATTGGATTTTGGCTTTAGGGGGAGTGAGTACAATGATACACACCCGGTTCCACCCATGGCTCCAATCTTATTAACAAGGTGTTCCACTGATCAGTTCCTGGGGGCAAAGCACATCAGTCACAGGCCCCTCGCGTTAGGCCCAGAAGGTGAGAGCTCTGGAGGGCTGTGAGCAGAGGGGCAGAAACAGACTTGGGTGCTCATAGGCGCCCTCTGGTGGCATCTGAGAGGTAAACAGACCGGGGGCAGGGGCAGGTGTCTGCCATAAGGGGTGGGGGGCGGCGCTGCACTGCTCCAGGTGTTGATGAAGAGAACTGATGCTGGTGGTAGTCCTGGGGGAGCTGTAAAGTGGTAAAGTGGGTAGATTTAGGGTGGAATCTGAGATGGAGCAGTCAGTTTGACTGATGTGTTGGTTGTACAGAATAAGAGAAAGAGAGTTCTGGCTGACTTCAAGATTTTGAATAGCTGAACCGAAAGGGAGAAACGTCCATCAACTGAGATGGAAGGAGGCAAGCGGAACAGGCTCAGCATTATGAGGCATCCGGGAGAGCTTATGAGCAGACGTCCAGGGTAGCTAGACACCTAAAATAGGCTCGGGGAGGCCCTCGGGATTGGAACTGTAGTTTCATGTAAGGGTCACAAGAGACAGGCCACATGTAAATGGAAGCTGCACTCTTCCATTTATATGAAAAACCCAGAACAGGCAAATCCACAAAAGGAAAGTGGACTGATGGTTGCCAGGGGCTGGGGGGTACAGCATTTTAGTGGGGATTTTTTTGGGGGGAGTCATAGAAATATTTTTAAATTACAATATAGTGACATTAAAGCTCATTGAATAACGCACTGAAAACAAACCTTTGATTGCCCACTCGCTCCTACACCAGCCCCCGCCCCCCAGGATACTTCTGTCACTTCCTTTGGTGCACCCACCAACTCCCTGTACTTCCCACAGTCCACTTCCGCAGCTGCCAGAAGGATCTCTGTAAACACAAACCCTGTGCTGGTTAATTTTATGTAACCACATGGCTGTGTCATGGTGCCCAGGTATTTGGTCCAACATTTTTTTTTTAAAGATTTATTTACTTATGCATACATGCTGGGGTGTAGGCCAGAGGTGTGGGGTGGTACGAGGACTCATCAGAAACAGAGTGGGGAGCAGAACAGGAGGATCTCCTGAAGCACACTACTAAGGGGAGCAGCAGGAAAGACAGGAGAGGTCTGCTGTGCCATGTGGGAAGCTCCCTGGCCGGGGATTGAACTCGTGCTGCAGTGGCTCTGGATAGCTTCACAGTGCTGCCACTTAATCAGTTGCACCAGCAGGGAGTCCCATTGGTCCAACATTATTATGGATGTTTCTGGAAAGGCATTTTTGGATGAGATTGACACTTAAGCTAGTAAACTCATTGGTTCACTGTTAAGTAAATTAGATCACCCTCCCTAACATGGATGGCCCTTATCCAATAGGTTGAAAGCTTGACTAGAACAAATTACCTGACCTATCCCCAAGCAAGGTGGAATTCTGCCAGCAGCTGGCCTTTGGACTTGAACCCAGGTCTTTCCTGCGTCTTCAGTCTGCAGATTTTGAATGTGCCCCTGCACAATTGCACAACCACTCCTTAAAGTAAATCTCTCTCTCAAAAATATTTTTTTGGTTGATTGATTGATTTTTTTTGAAGATTTATTTATTTACGCATACAAGAACTGGGGTGTAGGCCAGAGGTGCAGGGGGGTGAAAGGATTCACCAGGGACAGTGGGGAGCAGAACAGGCAGATTTACTGAAGTACACTGCTGAGGGGAGCAGCAGGAGAGACAGGAGAGGTCTGCTGCGCCATGTGGATCAGCTCCCTGGCTGGGGATCGAACTCAGGCTGCAGTGGTTGGAGAGAGTTTGACAGCAGTGAAATTTTAACCTCGGCACCACCAGGGAGGCCCTCTCAAAAATATTTTTACTGACTTTTTATTTCTTTTGAACAGCATACAGTCATGCGTCAGTTAAAGCCAGGTTATGTTCTGAGAAAGGAATTGTTATGTGAGTCCATCATTGTCCAAATCTTATAGCGTGTGTTATTCTCCGAGCAGTATCCCATCTTGCTGGCAGAGCGGTTCAGAAGACACTTTAGAAGAGGAGCTGGTCATCCAGGCCTTCTTGTTGTTCCTGCAGTCCGCAGCCAGCATGTGCCACGCTTCACTAGGCTACAGGAACTTTGAGGCCACCTTTGTGTATTCGGCCTGTTGGAGACCAAAAGCCATGATTAGGGGGAGCAGGAATATATTCATCTCCCAGGGCTGCATGACAAAGCACCACACACTGGCTGTCTTAACTGACAAAACTTTGTCATCTCACCATTCGGGAGGTGAGAATATCAAAATCAAGGTGTCAACAGAGTTGATTACTTCTGAGAGCTGTGAGGACAGATCTGCCCCGAGCCTGACCCCCAGCTTCTGGTGGCCTCAGTTCTCCTGGGCTTGCAACGACCATCTTCTCCTTGTGTCTCATTTGTCTCCCCTCTGTATGGGTCCAAATAGCCTTTTGTTTTTTGTTATTTATTTCGTAAGAACTTCACTAGAAAAGAACTTTAATATAATTAGGGCGTAATAGAGAGAAGAGAAAGAATATACTTAAAATAGTTTCCCCATGAATCACCCAAAGTTACCCATCCCCTCGTGGGTACATGTCCAAACAGGGTTGGCCCAAAGCAGGACCCTGAGGCCCGAAAGCTTACCACAAGTCTAAGTTACCTTCTGGTGGGGAACCATAGGAAAGGGGCAGAAGGCAGATCTGGAAGGAGAGGAGCAAGATCAAGATACAAGTCAAGGTTAAGGCTGCCACTGTCAGCCTCCCACGGGTCTCTTACCCACATCTCTGTCTCTTTCAAGTGTCTCCTTCCATGTCCCCCAACCCCCTGGTAAAGTTCAAGGTGAGAAGCAAGCTCAGCTGCTTCTTCCCAATTTTCTGCTCCACATGCTTCCTGTAAGTCTTCTAGCCTTCCCAGCACTCTTTTCCAAGTCCTTCTCCCAGTCTTTTCTAGATTCTCCTAGATGCAGGAATCTGGAGCCTCCCCTGTCTACGGACAAATGTCAAATATGGACACTTGTCACATTGGAATAGGGCCTATCCTATTGCTTTCATCTTCATTTGATCATTTGCAAAGATACTATTTCCACATTCACAAGTACTGGGGGTCCAGTATCTTTGGGGAGGGGGAACATAATTCAACTTATAACAAATGGATCAAACAGAGTCCATATGTTAAGTTTAGGTGCTATGTCTCTTGAGTCTCTCTTTATTAAACAGTCCACACTCCCCACCTTTCCTTCCCAAGACATATCCTCATTACAGAAACTCGGTCAGTTGTGCTGAAAAATGTTGCACAGACTTATGTGTCCTTTAGCCACCTGGTCTACCATCGATGGAATGAAAAGTTAGAGCTGGAGGGTCCTCCCTGGTGGCGCAAGGGGTTAAGTCTCAGCACTACGAAGCTATCACAGCCACTGCAGCACGAATTCGATCCCTGGCCAGGGAGCTTCCCATAGGGCGCAGCAGACTTCTACTTCCTTGCCTGCTGCTCCCTTCAGCAGTGTATTTCAGTGGATCTGCCTGTTCCGCTCCCCACTCTGTCTCTGGTGAGTCCTCTCACCATCTCACACCTCTGGCCTGCACCCCAGCTCTTGTATGTATATATAAACTTAAAAAAAAATCCTTTGACAGGTAGGAGTGGATGCCCTAGTTATCGTCCAAGGACAACTAGGAGTGGCCTGGTTTTTCTAGTTTTTCTTCCTTCTGCTTTTATAAAATATCATTCGGAAATCCTTGCTGGATGCAGGGTTGTCACATACCTTCAATTTATAAAAGGTGTGATAAGTGTGAAGTACAATAAAAAGAGGTGCGCCTATGCATATTCACAAGGAGCAAGTGCAAAGGAAGTACAGACAGGTCCCATGTGCCCTTCATCCAGCCCCCTCCATGTGCACATCTTTTTATTTTTTGAAGATGTATTTTTATTTGTTTATGCATACAAGAACTGGGGTGTAGGTCAGAGGTGTGGGGGGTGAGGGGATTCACCAGAGACAGAGTGGGGAGTAGAACAGGCAGATCAACTGAAATACACTCCTGAGGGGAGCAGCGGGCGAGGCAGGAGAGGTCTGCTGCGCCATGTGGGAATCTCCCTGGCCAGGGATCGAACTCCTGCTGCAGTGGCTGCAGATAGCTTCATAGTGCTGAGACTTAACCCGTGCGCCACCTGGGAGGGCCCTCTATGGTCACATCTTATGTAACTAGTATAATATGAAAGTCAGAAAGGTGAGATTGCTATAATGTATGGGGCTAGTTCTGTGTCATTTTATCACCTGTGCAGATTCTCATAACCACCACTGTAATTAAAATACAGAACTATTCCATTACTACAAGATCTGCCTCCTGCTATCTCTTTATTTTCACACCTACTGCATGCCCCACGACCTGCCCCAACGCTGGGAAACTGCTCTGTTCCAGCTCTAATTTTGTCATCAAGAATGTTCTATTAATGGAATTATAAAGCATGTGAACTTTTGTAATTGGTTTTATTCCCCATTCAGCATGACATTGAGATTTGTCCTTTCTCAATCAGTGGGCTCTGACTTCTGAGGCTGGTTTGAGAAGATATCATGGCTTCCTTCTTGCTCCTCCTCAATCATCCCTAGGGAGGGCGTGGCAGCCAACTGCCACACTGGGAGGAAGCTCAAGCAACTCTGTGGTGAGGAACTGAGGCTTCCTGCCAACCGTCATGGGATCTCGTGATCAAAACACACGGGAAACAGATCTTCTACTTCTAGTTAACCCTTTGGATGACAGCAACTCATCCAACATCTTATTCACAACCTCATGAGAGACTCCAACTTAGTACACTCAGTTAAGCTACCTGCAAATTCCCGACACATAGAAACTGCGTGAGCTAACAAATATTGAATGCTGTTTTAAGCTACTAACTTCGTGGTCATTTGTTTGGCAGTTTTAGCTAACCAAAGCACTATCACCTCCCTGCCACCACTCCATCTTATAGTTGAAGAAACGAGGCCCCAAGAAAGAAGCCCATGGTCACTCAGCACATAGGTCCTGAAGTTTGTGTTTAAACTCAGGATATTGCCCCCCCCCCACATGGTGCAGCAGACCTCTCCTGCCTTGCCTGCTGCTCCCCTGAGCAGTGTATTTCTGATCTGTCTGTTCTGCTCCCCGCTCTGTCTCTGGTGAACCCCCTCGCCGCCCCACGCCTCTGGCCTGTACCCCAATTTGTATGTATAAATAAAAAATAAAAAATACAATCACCATGTAGTCCAACAATCCCACTTCTGAGTCTATACCCAAAAGAGTTGATCCCCATTGTTTTAAAGCAAGTTCTATACCATTTCTTCTACAAATAGGCCAACACACATATTTTATTTCACAGGTTACTTTTAAAAACATAGCCTTAGGGCCTCCCTGTTGGCGCAAGGGGTTACATCTCTTCACGATGAAGCTATCCACAGCCACTGCAGCATGAGTTCAAACCCCAGCCAGGGAGCTTCCCACATGGTGGAGCAGACCTCTCTTGATTTGCCCGCTGCTCCCCTCAGCAGTGTATTTCAGTGGATCCGCTTGTTCTGTTCCCCACTCTGTCTCTGGTGAATCCTCTCACCACTAAGCTGCAAGAATGTACACACGACCAAATATCATACAACTATACACCCCCCTCCCAAAAAAAGAGCATCTAAAAACGATGAAATCCAAATAAGGTCTTTGTCTAAGTTGATAGTGACGTCCACTTTTAGCAGTGGTAATGAGACCAATGCCATTAAAACCTACACACGTCAGGCACCAGATGATGTAGATTTTGAGAGTCAATGGAGAGTGGGGTTCTTGGGTTCACTCTGGGAAAGGTTTCACCAGAGCTCCCCTTTCAGCTGCATGCGGCGAGTTTCTCCAAGGCACAGAGTCGTTGAATATGTTTGAAGAACAAGTTTATTGAAGGAGACAGGAGAGCAGAGAGCACTCGCATAGGCCCGAGTGGACAGGAAGAGCCGCCTCGAAAGGGATAGGTTTGCTAAGAGGCCTGCATGGTCGCAGGTGGGCAGCCCTGAGGAGAGCTGCCCTGCTGAGGGACAGAGAGTTGGTGGAAAGAAGCACCTGCATAGTCACAGGTGGACAGACAGGAGTGAGGCTGCTGCCCCGAGCCAGTGCAGGCATCACACTTACATAGTTTTCTCTTAGGGAGGGGCTCACACCTTCCAGGATTGGCCTGCTTGTTGTTAATCCGCATTAGAAAGGGGCCAGAGATTGTCTTGACACTCCTTACACACCCTATAGCTTCTTATACCTGTTTGAGGTGATGTTAATCCCTTCTACCCCAACCTCCTGTGTGGGTCTAATCTTGTGATCCTATCTCCTCTATTAGATAGTATTATACTAATATAAAAATTTCCTGAGTGAAGGGTACCTAACTCTTACTATTACAATAAAAGAAAACAAAACCGTGCAACCCTAATGTGAATTAGGGTAAGGTGAGGAGATCACGTGATTGCAGAGTGGCATTTTCTTTAAAAAAAATTTGATCACGGAGTTTTGGGGGCCATCAATTTTTATATTTTTAAGATTTTCAGAAAACTATTTATGCATTCAAGAACTGGGTTGTGGGGGGGGGGGAAGAGGATTCACCAGACACAGAGTAGGAAGCAGAACAGGCAGATCTACTGAAACACACCAATGAGGGCAGTAGCAGGGGAGACAGAAGAGGTCTGTTGGGGCATGAATTTTTAGCTAAAAAATCTGCAATAACATGCTGGTCTTTAAGATTTTTTATTTTATTTATACATACAAGCTGGGGTACAGGCCAGAGGCGTGGGGTGGCGAGAGGGTTCACCAGAGACAGAGCGGGGAGCAGAACAGGCAGATCAGAAGTACACTGCTGAGGGGAGCAGCGGGCGAGGCAGGAGAGGTCTGCCGCACCACGTGGGACTCTCCCCGGCCGGGCGTCGAACTCGCGTCCCCGCTGCCGACAGCTCCACAGCACAGCGCTCAACCGCTGCGCCACCGGGGAGGCCCAATAACATGCTGGTCTTGATTACTGAGTGTAATCAAAATTAGATCTTGCCTCATTTTGCCCTGCGAATTATGAGCTCATTGGAACGGGCCCTGGAATATAACTTTTTGTTCTCTAGCTTCCAGCTTTTGACGCAGTTTCAACTCCGATGTCTGTGGCAGGCACGAGGGAGCCACCGAGGGCTCTTGAGCAGCGGAAGTTCCGGTTAGTGCAGATTCCAAAGGTTTACTGCGGGTTGAGAGGTGGGACTAGCGGGGGCGGGACGGGGGGTTGGGAGGGGAAGTCGCTGGCAGGAATGTGGGATACATGAGCTCCAGAGAATTTGGGAGGGAGACAGCCAGCAATTCTTAGGCCGGGGCCAGTGGGTGTAGTGCCCGCACGCCCCTGCCGCGCCAGGACCCGGATGTGCAGTGCCGGAGCGCTGAGTCCCCAGAGGCTGCACTGCACTGCGCCGCACTGCACTTCACGCACTGGCGGCAGCTGGGCTGAGTAACCGTCTCTTCCCCTGACGCCGCCGGGCATCCGGTGTCGCGCACCTGGCAGCCGCCTCACGCAGCGGCCAGGACACCTGGCTGCATTATAGTTGTTGCCGTCTCCCCCCCCCCCCCCCTCCTACTAAAGGCCAGACCCAGCACCCGCCCTCACCTGTGCGGGGCTCGTGTCCCTTTAAGAAACTGGACGCTGCCTGGGGTGGGCGTGGTCGCTGCGAACGGAGCGGGGAGGGGACGATGTCGGGGAGTCCTGATTGGTCCCGGGTCCGGGCGGAGGTCGCGTGCGCCTGCGCAGTGCACTGCAGCGCGCGCTGAGGCAAGGGAGGAGGGAGGAAGGAGGGCGCGTGACTGCTTATTGGCCGCGGTTGCGACCCCGCCCGCGAGTGGCGGTCGGTCACGTGACGCGACGGCTGGGGGCTCCCGGCGCGGGGGACGCTGGTGGCCAAGATGGCGGCGGAGCTGGTGGAGGCTAAAGTGAGTGAACGGCGGCAGCACCGGCCCGCGCGGTCGGGCGAGGGGGTTGGGGCTGGGGGGCGGGCCGAGGTTTGAGCCATCAACCCGTGGCCCCACGGCGCAGCCCGCCAGAGTCTCGCCGCCCGGCTCCCTGCCCGCCCCCGTTCCCTGGACTCCGGGTGCGGGCGGGGGGGCGGGGAGGCCGGGGGCGGGGCCCCCCAAACCTCATCCTAGCCTTAGTTTCTAGGATCAGCCCCCGGGCTTGAGGCGGGGCTAGCCTCCCCTCCAGCCTGAGCGGTTAGGGTCTGGTTCTCCCGAAACACCGGGACTGGGCCGCGCCTCTCAGCTTGAGACACTGTACCCCAGGAGAGCACGACGGGTTGGGTTCCCCGTCCCCTGCTCGTCTCGATCGGAGGTCAGTACTCTCCTGCCTGGGGGAGTGTCTGCACCTCTCCGCCATCCATGGCAGAGAGTGCTGGTGTCTGAATCTCAGCCTCCCCGCCCAGCAGGCCATGCTGGGGTTGGCGATTCCCTGCTCAGAAGGGCCCCCTAACCCTTCTGCCACAGCTTCCACCTTCCAGGGTGATGAACCGCCCTCAAGTTACTGTGTGTCCTGTGGCGGGGTGGTCTGTAAGCTCAAGACTCGGGTTTGGAACCCAGCCCTCTTCTGTTACCGCGTTGGTCCCAGAACCCCGCCCCCCTCGGCACCCTCTCTCTCACCCCGAAGTAGGCGGTGTTAATTGCGCTTTCCCTCCCCCCCGGGATGGAGCCCTGAACCCTGTTCTTGGTCTGAAGTCCTTGCTAACTCTTTCTTCTCAGTCTTTGATCCTGGGTTTTGCCGCCTTCCTTCTCTTTTCCCGGAGAACAGGACCTGTGAGGTCTTGGTCTCCACTCCTGGGGTCGACGAACCCATCCTGGCAGGATGAGACCCAATACCAGCTGTCTCCCCTGTAATCTGGGTCTCCCACCATAATCTCCAGAACCTCTGCTTTAGATCCTTACATGTCTCCCAGGTATGATTTCTGAGTCCCTCCCCTTTTTTTCTGCCAATCTCTTGTATTGATTCTTGGAGGGTTCCCAACTGATTACAGGGTAGGCTTCTTTCTTTAGGATAGCTCTGGTGCCTTTCCCCAAGTTCCAGTTTGGGGTTCAGTTCTATATCCTATAGATGCTATCCCCTCCCAGGAATTTACCTTTTCCCGGGTTCCTTCCCTGGAGATGAGGCTTCAGAACCCAAGCCCCTCCCTGCACTAGGGTTCTTCCCTGAAAAGTTCACTCAAGCTGCTGCTCTCAAGGAGGTGGAGGTCTCCCCTTGAAGAATGAAGACACTAACCCCTCACCAAGGTCCTGATCTGTAAATGTTTTCTTTCTCTCTCTCCCGCCTCTCCTAATACTCCCTTCCCTCCCTACCAGGATCTGAACCGCAGCCTTCAGGGTTCTGTGATCATGCGCTATTGCCCTGCCTTCACCAGCACGCCCTCCTGCCCACCCCCCGCCCCCAACACTACACTCCCTTCTGTCTCTCTCTAGGGTTTTGCTAAATGGAGATTTGCTCTGGAGGTGTGCAGGTCTGAGCTCTACAAGTCTTAAGGACAGATCTCAATCCCTTGGTGCCCTGAAATTTAACCTCCTCTGTGGGGCTTTTGCTGCTGTAAGTCTGGGGTCCGCCCCCGCCCCAGCCAGAGCCTAGGGGGGTGCACTCTTACACAATTCAGGCTTGAAATATGATCTGATGAACTTTTTTTGACCCTCTCACGGCTGGGTGCCCCCACCCCAATTAATTCGACCCTTTCTGCAAGTTCCCTAGAATGTGAACCTCCATTCAGGGGGTTTGCGACCATAGTACAGGTCACTCCTACGCTCAGGACCCTTCTTTCTCCTTCATTTTCTTGCTATCACTTCAGAATGTCTAAGGTGCAATTGAGAGATCATCCTCTCTTTTATGTATTTTCTCAGCCTCATACCAGGAGCTGGAGGGTTTGTGTTTGGGGGTGCAAAATGGACAGGTCTGAGAGCAGCACATGTGGTCTTGTTTGTTGTTAAATGGGGAAATCTGAGACTTTTAACTTGAGGCCCCTGAGACGGCTTGGGGGGGCAATCTGTGACCGCTGTGACATGACAGGTACTATTTTGCATAGATCTTGAGTTTCTGGAGAGGGGGGCTCTCATGCCTCTGGTGCTTGGCCAAGCTGATGTTTCTTCATGTAGCTCCAAACCAAGCCCCAGGTTAGGACTCTGGCAGGTGCTCTTTATAAACAAGCAGGTTGGGCTATACCAGGGCAGGAAGTGATGTGCCAAGGGCTTGGGGCTTCTTCCTGAATGTCTATGGCTCCCTCGAAGGCCCCACCCGCCCCTGCCTAGTGTCATGGGCAGACTCGTCGATGGCAGCTGTTAAGAAATCTGAGTCGTAAACATATGGTAACTTGAGGGCTGTGCTCTGGGATGCTCTGGCAGCTTGGGGTGTCCCACCTGATAGAAGGGGCTAGGCCTCGGTGGGATCAGGGGTTTCCAGGGGTGGGGGTGCCGTCAGAGAAGCTGAGCTCACCTGCCTTAGCTCCACAGCGGATGCTCAGCTTCCACATGACATCGCTTCTCCCCTCTGAGTCCTTGGGCCTCTTCCAGAAGAAACATCTTGTCTGCAAGTCTTTTTTCTCTGCTCTAGGTAGGAGGCTGAGGGAGGTGAAGCCTCTTTGTTTTCAGGATGTTGCAGACTCCGCATTACCGTCAGACCCCTTAGTTCCCTGGGCATGGGGCGTGTTAGGGAGAGGGCCCCTCGGCAGCTGGTATGAGTGTAACAGAACGCCCCTAGGACCCCGATCGGCCTGGGTTAGAATGCCAGCTCTGCTGCTGTTGTGCAGGCCGGCCTTGGGCCAGCTGCTTCCCTCGAAGAGCCTCTGCTTCCTCACCTGCGTGGTGGGCGTGGGGCCTTGTGAGACCAGACATGGTGAAGGGCTTGTGTGCTGGGCACGTGGCAGACACTCCACAGCTGCTCGAAGGAGCAGGTGAAGCTCCCCTTGAAGTTGTGCGGGCAGGGCTGGGCAGCCTGCGCATTTGTCTCTGTCATTTTGTGCTTGGACAGAGCACAGATCCTTCTGCAGCATCTTGGCACTGTGCAGTTAAAAGGAATCTCAGATTTTCCATCTCGTGCCAGAAGATGATGAGCCCAAAGTGTAGAGAGGCCTGACAGCGGACCCAGGGTCTTCTGGGGACCCAGGACAGAGTCTGGACTTGGGCCCAGGGCTCGGCGCCTTGGGGGCCACTGTATTCCGTGCCTCATTCTTGAGCAGCCCAAAGGCTGGGACAGCAGCGCCGCCCAGCATGGAGGTCAGTGTGTAGACACCCCAGCAGGGCTTCCGCCCCCCCGGTGCTCATCAGCCTCTTTCAGGCTGAGTTTAAGTGGTTTATTGGCTTCTTTGGGTGCTGTCCTCGCCAGCTTTCCGTAATCACTCTCATTGTGCACAATTTTTTCATCCCATTTTCCCTGGAAGTTTCTTTTTCTGACCATATTTTATTCGTCAGAGGCCAACTTCAGGGCTCAGTGTAGATGGCCCAGAAGCCCTCAAGAACATTTAGCTTATGAAGTGTTCTGAGGTGCCCTCTCTCACCTTGGTGCCTCAGAGTCTCATGGAGATCAGGCCACACCCCCAGACAACCCTAAAGAAAATATTGGCATCAACTGAGCTGGACCCTGCCAGGCAGTAAGTGCCAGACCCTGTCAGCCCTCATCACGTTCCTGCAGCACGTTCACAGCCTCTAGTGCCCAGGAGCCCCAGCGTTGCCACCTCAGAGCTGTGGTTCTCCACTGGAGCCGAACCTGCCCCAAGGGAACACTGGATGATGTCTGGGGGACATTTGTGGTGGTCACAGCTCAGGTTTGAGGGCTGGCCAGGGGTGCTGCTAGACACCCTATGGCGCTCAGGATGGTGTCCCACAGAATGATACAGCCCTTTGCCCACAGTGCGTTTGGGGGGAGCCAGCTGGAACGCGCAGCAGACCTTTTGATGGCCTCCATCGTGCTCACTTCGGGGTCGGTCTGGGGTTGGTATAGTAGACTCAGAACCCCCCTGCTTCAGGGTCAGGCCCCGGTTTGAATCTCAACTGTAGGCGGACTTCACACCGACCTGGCAGGGGGGTTCTAAGGATCAGGGTGAGCTGTGTAATCGCACGGCTACCTTAGTTCCCGGCAGGTAGGTGGTAGTAGGTAAGTCGCGGCTGCCCTCCTAGACCGAAGGGAGGGTGTGGTTGTGCCAGGGCTGGGAGGGTGCTCACTCTGCTTTGGGTGCACTACCTTCCCTGATCCTCCCGTGTCACTCCGACATGGAGCCAGCTGTTCCCCTATGAAGAGACTGAGGGTCAGAGAGGTGACCGGTGTTAGCCGCTGGGGAGTAGCAGAAGCTGTTGATGGGTAAAGCAAGATCCCTAGTTCTGCTCTGGGGCGGTGTTCAGGCTTGAAGATGGGAAAAGAGAACCTAAAATAGAAGGCAGTGGGGGCAGTCAGGAGCTTTTGCTGCGCTGGCAATGCTGAAGAAGGTTGGAGGAGGAGGAGGAAGGGCGCAGGACTGTGCTGGGAGGGGCCTCGCGGGGAAGGGTAAGCTGGCAGCCAGGTCAGAGGCAGGGCGGTGGGACCCGTGAGACGTGCCAGGATGGGGGTGGGCCTGGGTGGTTGCTGCCCGGGTCTCGCTTTGCCTTGCCCCCAGTCAGGGCCCAGGCGGCTGCAGGGAAGCCTCCACGCCTCATTGGCTGCCCCTGACTCTGACTGCTTCCTCTAGCGGGTGTGTCTGTGGTTGCTCCCCTCCAGAACATGGTGATGAGTTTCCGAGTCTCCGATCTTCAGATGCTCCTGGGTTTTGTTGGTCGGAGTAAGAGCGGACTTAAACACGAACTTGTTACCCGGGCCCTCCAGCTGGTCCAGTTTGACTGTAGCCCTGAGCTGTTCAAGAAGATCAAGGAGCTCTACGAGACACGCTACGCCAAGAAGAACTCAGAGCCCGTGCCGCAGCCCCACCGGCCCCTGGACCCCCTGACCATGCACTCAACCTACGACCGGGCTGGCGCAGTGCCCAGGACTCCCCTCACAGGCCCCAATATTGACTACCCTGTCCTTTATGGGAAGTACTTAAATGGACTCGGACGGTTGCCCACCAAGACCCTCAAGCCAGAAGTCCGCCTGGTGAAACTGCCCTTCTTTAACATGCTGGATGAGTTGCTGAAGCCGACCGAGCTGGGTGAGTTCACTGCCTCCCCCGTGGGCGTCTTGCCTCCTGGGTTCTCGAAGTATCTGAGGCCAGCCGGAAGACCCACCCTTCTTGTTTTCTGGGCAGCCCCAGGGGTCGGGGGGCAGGGGCTTGTCCCTCAGGACAAGGACCAACTTTGGGTTTTTATGTCAGTGACCTGTGGCCCTGTAACAAGTTACCTCAAGCCCAGCAGCTCCAAGTAGCTGTTACGTTAGTGTTCAAGTTCCAAGGTGTGAGCTGAGTGGGTGCTTCTGACTCTGGACTCGCTCCTGAAATCGTAACCAAGCTGGTGGCCAAGCTGCCTCTTCTGGTTGCCTTTTGCAGCAGAGTTTGGGGTGGGAGTGCTTACGTAATTGCTGGTGGGCATCAGTTCTTTGCTGGCTGTTGCCCCAGTTCTTGCCACATGGCTCTGTCCATAGACTGCTTGAGTGTCCTCAGGAGACTACGCCAGACTGCACCAGTAGGAGGCAGGCGACACGGGGGCCACCCGAGAGGATGGCTCCTGTGTTCCTGCCTCCTGAGGCAAAGGGTCTAGAAGTTTGCATCTGACCTTCTCCTTCCTCCCCAGAAGGCTTATGTCCTGGTAGGTGGCTTCTATGGGGAACCTTGGTCGATGGCTTCAGACTGGCAACCACAGGCTGGCCAGCCAATCAAGGCGTTACTCCTCCCGGGAGTAACTTGCGCCTCCCGGGAGGGAGGCTCACTAAGGGCTGGAGGAGGTAGTGCCAGGGTTCTGAGGTTCCTCTCTGTTCTTTGTGCCTCCGTTCATTGAGTACCAGCTGTGTGCAAGGCCCCTGATGCCTCCCCAGCAGCCCTGCTGACGCTGACTGGGGTGAGTGGCCACTCCCAGTGGAGCGCTCTGGCCTCTGCTGCCCCTGGGCTGTGCCAGGTCATTGAGTGTTTCTGGAGACCCTTCTCCTTGTCTCTTCTTTCTCCTGTGTCTCTGTCCATGTGTTCGCTCACTGATGCAGCCAGTGTTTGCGTGCCTGTGGGCTGCGAGGCCATCTTCGCACACAGCAGGGAGCAGACTGAACCCTGACCCCGGAACTGACGTCGCAGCGTGCCTCTGGGGCCGCGCCTCTCTGGCCTGTGCCAGAGCTGTGGATCCTGCCATGAACTGTCCCCCTCTCCCCTCGGTCCCCCCACATCTGTGGAACTCCTGCTGCATGCTGGGTCCTTGACCTCCAGGATCCCCCCCAACCCGCTGACTCAGTGTCCTGCGTTGCTTGTCCAGGAGACCCCAGTGTTTCTCTCCATGCAGACTTCGGCTCCAGCCTAGTACCAACCTGCCCCCTTTATCCCAGTCTGGAGATTGGCGGGGAGAAAGGGGAGCGGGGTGCACACCCATACCCCTTGGGCTTTGTGAGGTTGGGCAGGAGCAGTGGTGGTTCCCGGGAGGTGGAGGAAGAAGTTGCTGGTGACTGAGAGTAGCCCAAGTCCCCCTGCCCGCGGCCTGAGGCCTTTCACTGTCCGCTCTGGGGCGAGGCTTTTCTCTTGGGGGTGGGGGCGTGTGGCCCAGCAGCAGCTGTTACGGGTTGGTGTGGCAGTACCAGATGCGCGCTGCCCCTTCCTGGGTTTGTCTGGAATGACTTGTCTCTCTTTCTCCCCTCCTCAACCTCTCTAGAACCCATCCCCCCCCCCCCACCCAGGGATCCTCCAGCAGGTTTGGGGGCTTAAGAGCTGGTTGATTGGCTGGCCCTGAAGGTTAAGCCGACGGTCCAGGTACTTAAGCGTCATCTTTGTAGCTGGGAGGTTGAGTTTTCACTGGGAAGCAGTAGGGGGGGACAGGACTAGAGGGGACTTTGAACTCTGACCAGAGGCCTCCCTTCCCAGGCCCAGACTTCGAACTTCCTTCCTGCAGGGGGAGCATGGACTCAACTCGCATCCCACAATGCATCACTTTGCCCTGAGCCCCCAGGGACCCCGGTCACCTGATTCTCCAGGAGAGTCTGCTCCCCTGTCTACACCAGGAATTACTCTGCTGGCAGTTCAGAACAAAGAGGCCAACCCTGCCCTGCCTTTGCTCCCACTTCGGTCCCTTTCCCCATCCCAGGGCATGGAAGGGGGCCCGCTCCCCTGGACTCCTGTCCTCTAGGGCACCCCCAGGCGTTGCCTGGCTTCCTAGGACAGACCCTGGCCCCAGAGCAGTCTGCCTGCCACTGTCTCGGCAGCAGCCGTTCCGTGTGCCCACCCTCCGCCTGGGCACAGCCCTCCCCACCGTATGTTGCAGCACTGGTGTTGCCCAAGGGCCATTTCAGGAAGATCTCTCTCAACCAGCTTCCCTTCCCTTTACCCTTGGCCATGACCCCCTGACTAAATGAGGCCCCGAACCTGAGGGTTCGGGGTGTCACTGGGCCATTTCAGGAAGATCTTTCTCAACCAGCTTCCCTTCCCTTTACCCTTGGCCATGACCCCCTGACTAAATGGAAGAGCCAGTGGATGGTGCTGGGATGGAGACCACACGCTGGGCAGCTGGGAGCATAAATCTGCAGTGCGGGGGCAGGGCGGGGGGAGTAATGGAGCCACAGCTCAGAGCCGGGAGGGCTTCTGGAGACAGCGGGTCACGTGGGCATGGGTTAGGAGCTGTTCTCGGGGAGGTTAGAAGACCGCCCCAAGGTCACGCGGCCTTCTGAGCAAGGGGCTCGGAGCCATACGCTCAGCCATCTTCCTGACTGTCCCCCCCACCCCCACCCCGTGGCCTCGTGCCCTGCACCCTGAGGGAGGCGCAGGGCTCTACGCCCCAGGACCCCTCTTAGCATGAGGAGCCGGATCAGGCATCCCCCCTTCTCAGCAGGGAGTGGTACAGCACCCCTGGGGCAGAGGCACCTGCTTCCTGACCTTAATAGAATTCAGGGGGGCAGGGAACACAGTCTCAGGCCATGCCACCGCAGCTTGGGGTATCTTAAGACCTGAGGGTTCGGGGTGTCACTGGCCAGTCTCCAGCCCAGGAGGCCCAGATCTCCCTGTGTGGGGGGTGGGGGGGGCGAGGCCGACATGAGACTCACGGCAGAAAGAGGGAAGGACGTCGACTTGGTGCGGCGCTGCGCCGAGCCCCAGCTTTCTGCAGCCAGGGCCTCTGGTGTTGCCCAAGGGCCCCCATGGGCCCCCGCATGTCCCCTGGAGGTGATGGGCACTGGTCTTGGTTAAGAGCTGCTGCTTTAGCGCCCACCTTGGACTTAGCAGCCCAGACGTACATTGTCCCTGATCCCTGATTCGGGGCTGAGAGGCGTGCAGGGGACCGGAGCTCCCTGACTCAGGGCCTTCTGTCGGGAAGCTGCACTAGAGGCGGTGAGATGGTGCTGGGTGATAGCGCGCTGATGGGGGTAGAGGGCTCCCAGGGGCAGCTGTTGGTACCAGAAGCCCCTTACTGAGTTCGTGGGGAGGTGGAGCATGGAGGGCTTCCGAGAGGAGGGGATTTTTTCTAAATCAGAGAGCTGAGTAGCAGACAGACAGAGGTGGGGATAGGGAGGTCTTGTTTCAGGCAGAGGAGGCCTGGTGGGGAGAGAGGGCCGGTGAGTGGAGGCTTTTGTGACCGGCTGTGGTGTTCCACAGGAAGGGGGTGGTAGCCTGGACGCTGGTGGCAAAGACCAGAAAATGCCACGGAGGAGAGTGGGAACCCGACCATCTTCTAGTCTAGCCCATGCCCCATGCCTGGTGGCCTGTGGCATGCTGTGTCCTGCGTCCCAGCTCCAAAGGCAGGGCCCGGACCCGCTCGGCAGGTTGAGGCCTCCCTGACCTTGGGGCGTGCCCACCATGGCCTGCCAGGGCACGCCCGCAGTGGCCTGGGGACCCCCGGGCAAGACCTCCGGCCCACTCCAGTCCTGTCTGCCCACTGCCTCGGTGGGTTCTGTTCCCTCTGTCTGTCCCTGATTTTTACCTGCCCACATGCCCAATTTCCTCCCTGATCACTTTCCCACGTCGCGACTGCCCCCCAGCAGCAGAGCAGGTTTTAACAGAGAAGCCCGGCCCTCGTCTGCTTAAAACGCCTCCCTGCTTGCTCGCGTGCGCCCTGCCCCTCGTCACTCTCCTCTCCCCTCTCCTCTTGCTCATCTACTCCAGCCACAGGCTTCCTCTCTGTTCCTCTAACGCAGCAGGCATGGTCCTGCCCCAGGACCTTTGCATGGGCTGTTGCTCCTGTCTTACCACACTCTTGCTCTGGTCCTCCAGAGCCTTACTTCCACCCCTGACGTTGTTCATTGACTTGTATGCCTTCTTTAACACCCAACACTGGGACTGACTTGTTCCCCACTGCTCCCACTGGAGGGGTGGGGTTGGGGATCCAGCATGAGCACAGGGTTGGAGCTGTGGACTCTGTCTGACCTGGGGACTGCGGTCATGCCTGAGCCCTCTGCGGTGTGCACCCCTGTCCTGTCCCATAAGCCCACAAATAGGAAATCGTGCACGTGTGGGCACTCAGTATCCTCATATCCGGGTGGAGGAACTAGGATTCGAACCCCGAGCCCGGGACTGGTGGTCTTGTGGTACCCAACAGTTTTCTGCTGTGAGGGCCCCTGCATCCAGCCAGGGCACCTGTGTCTTCAGCATATGACCCCCCATCACCCTCAGTAAACCCACCCTGCTATCCCTTAGACCTTGAACTTCATTCACACCATCCCAACTCTGAGTCTGAGGGAGCTGGTGCTGGATCTCAGCAGGGTGGGGGTTGGGCCAGAAATGGTCCTAGTCCCAGGACAGAACCTGTGCATGGTGGGGAGGGCGTCAGGGCCGTCAGCCTGGAGCACGTGCCCCCCCCCGCTCCCCCCTTGTTTTGGGGACATCTCAGGTCTCTCGTTTGTGCCAGCAGCTTTCTTCGAGGCTGCGCGGCAGCTGTGGGTGGAGATCGAGGCTCTCTGACTCCAAGTCTCCCGTTGACCCCGCGGCTGCTTCCGGTCTCCTGGGTCCTCGTGACCCTGGAAGACCCTGGAGGACCCTGGAACAGGGTCCCTTTAGTCTCTGGAGGCCTGCGGGTGTGCACAGGAAGAGGCAGTGGGAGGGTGGCCCAGAGAGAGCTGAGTGAGGTCACTGAGAAGTGCTGTTGGTGGTCAGAGGTAAAGGTGTAGGAAAAAATGAAGCCGGGAGGTGCCAGCATCGTGTGTGTGGGGTGGACGTGGACGGGACAGCTTTGAAATAAAAGCTCCTGGGGTAGGCGTCAGTCCAGATGACACTTGACAGAATCCCAGGGCCGTGCGGGCAGCTGTGAGGGCACGGCAGGCGCGAACGCCCCGAGGCTAGATGTGCTCAGCAAGTGAGGAGGGCACCCAGGAGACGGGGAGAGGGGTGCAGCGGACTGACCAGATGAGAGGAAGCTGGAGGGACTGTACTGGGTGCACTTTGAAAGCGGAGCTGACAGGGCCGGTGGAGGGAGATGACATGGCGGTGGCCCAGAGTTGTGGTTGCTGCCCATGTGCAGCTGGCAAAGGCCCGGCTTTCAGGGACAACCCCCCCCATGGTGTAGGGTGTGCTGGGGCCCAGCTGTGGTGGCAGGTCACCACCAGCGCTGGCCGCCTGTCTACCTGGGGGCATGGTCAGACACCCTGGTCTGATGGCCCTGCAGAAAATTGTGCCCACCCATCCGGCAGCAGCCTCACCTCGGTGCGGGAGCCCTCCCAGGCGGCTCCCTGAGCCCAGCACTTCAGCCACGCATTTATGTGTCTGCTGGCGGGGAGCCTGCTCGGGACTGGGGTGAGGCGGATTTGTGATCTCTCACTCAGCTCAGATAGCTGAGGCAACCCCTGCCCCTTCAGTAATTGCTCCCTGGCTCTTGCGCAGGTCTGGACGTGTTTGAGGAGGCCTGTGTGTGCCCTGTGCCCCTTCCTCAGGGGCCGAGCCAGGACTCCACGGGGACCAGCCTGGCTCTCAACAAACAAGCGTGAATGGTGGCTGCCGTGTGGCGGTTACACCAGCCACCTCCCATTGCGCGCCGGGGGCACCCGGGCTGGGGAGGAGAACGTAGGGCCCCTGGGGGTCTGGACCCAGGTGATCTGACTTGTGAGCCCACCTGAATTTAAATTGAAATCGAGTCCGATTCCTTTTTTTTTTTTTGAAGATTTATTTATTTGTGCATACAAGCGGGGTACAGGCCAGAGGCATGGGGCGGCGAGAGGGTTCACCAGAGACAGAGTGGGGAGCAGAACAGGCAGATCAGGAGCAGCAGGCGAGGCAGTCTGCTGTGCCATGTGGGAAGCTCCCTGGCCAGGCATCGAACTCGTGCCGCAGCTGCTGACAAGTCTTAACCCTTTGCGCCACCAGGGAGGCCTCGTGTCTGATTCTTGAGTACGTCACCTGTTGTGGTTTGGACTTCAGAAGGTTCTGAAGCAGGGTTGGCGGACCGGGGACACGATGGGAGATGAGTGGCTGCGTGTTTTCCTAAACTGGGTTCTGTAGGTGTAGCCTGGCTGCTTTCGTGTATAAGACAAAGACCGCTTGGCTCTCAAAAGTCAAATATATTTGCACATGTGTAGGAACGGTTCGCCCATCCCTGTTGTTTAAATAAAACAAAGCTTTATACTTTATACCCAGCCACTCGGAGGCCAGATTCCTGAGACACCCTCTTATGCCCCCAGATGCCAGTTGGACAGGTCCGCAAATGTGCACCTGCGGCCCCCCACCCCCGTCCCCGGCCCACAAGCCACAGTGTGATATGCACCCCCTTTGGAGAGCACACTTGGTCAGCCCCAGAGCCCCTGGATCTGGAGTCCCCTGTCTCTGCCTCCTCTTACGTAGGAGTGTGTTTGGCCAGCGCAGGCGGGGTGTTAGGGCGGTGAGTCGCTGTTTGCTGACTGAGCCACTCTGGATAGCGTGTCCCTTGGCCTCCACCCCCTGTGCTGCTGCCCTGGGCTGTGTTGCTGATTTTGAGAGAATGTGCCAGGTTGTCCGGAGGTTTCCACTCCTAATGGCTGCGGCCTCTTCAATTTCTGTCCAGTGTTTCCATCTCTTCTAATCAGATGATTTCTCAGTGCAATTTTACTTTTTTTAACTGAATTATCATTTATGTACAATGAAATTCATAGGCATTTAGTATGTAATCTGACTTGTAACAAATTAATATATCCAGTAACCTGAGTCCCCTCAAAAACAGCACACGAGGGGCTGTCTTTATTCTTATCTCTCTCACTAGATTTGTATCACCAGTTCTAGAACATGACAGCACATACGCAGCACTTCTTTGGCTCAGCACAGTGCTTCCTAGATTTGTCCATGTTATGCAGGACACGAGTTTCATTTACCTCGTACCGCTGCTCGTTTATCCACTCTTCCACTGGTAGCGCTTGAGCTGTCTCAGTGTAGGGCTGTTAGGGATCTGCTTTTCCTCTGTGTTCTTGTTCGAGTCTTTTTTGTCAGCATATTTCCATTTATTTTGGGGGCAGACACCCAGATGGCTGTCCAGCTTCTTTAGAAACTGCCCAGCAGTTTTCCAGAATGGTTGTACCATTCACTGTACATTCCCTCTTCCCGCCCCCAGCGGAGGGACCCAGTCACCTCACATTCTTGCCAGCACGTGTGTTGTCAGCCATTTCATTTTAGCCAATTTGCATTCTGGGCCAAATGCCATGTTTGCCACTATTTTGTTAAGGATTTTTACATCTGTTTTTGTGAGGGATATTTGTAATTTTTCTTGGTGCATTTTTTGGGTCAGGTTTTGGTATCTGAGTTACGGTGGCCTAGTAAAATGAACTGAGGAATGTTGTACCTTTTCTGAGTTTAAACTTTGGTTTTTTTAATTGCTGAAACTCATTACTACAGACCAGCAGTTTTTTCCTGTGGAAAGGTTTTTAATTATTCAGTTACTTTAACATAAAGAGCTCTTCCAGCCTTCATTATCTTTTGGTTCCAGTTTTTGTAATTCGATATTTTGGCAGAAATTTCTTGATTTCATCTAAGTGGGCAGATTGGCTGTCATGAAGTTGCTTATTACATTTTCTTGTTGACCCAAAGGCTATAGAGACTGTCCAGTTTGCCTTTCACTACTGATAGTGTGTGCTCACCATAGTCTAGTTAGATTTTGATTCAAGGACTTTCGGCTTTGTTATTTCTGTGTTGCCAGATTTCTATTTCATAGACTTCTGTTCTTTAATTTTTTTTCTTCTGACGACTTTGGCTTTAATTTGCCTTTTTTGAAAGCTGTTCTTAAACCATTCCCTTTCTTGAACAGAAGCTATGATTTTGCCTCTCAAGTCTGTGGTGGCCACCCCATCTTTGGAGCACTGTTTTCTCACTCAGTTCAGAACATTATCTGATCTCACTTGTGACTCTCTGCAGTTAAATTGAGAGTGAAGAGCTAACTTTCACCAGCTCAGTCTCCATCCCCTTGCATAATTCTTCCAAGTGCTGCACCCAGTAGGTGCTTCAAGGTGGTGAGCTGGGCTCTGTGGATGGCACCTTCATGCCTCTACTGGGAGACGGCCCACTCTTTGACTCTTGTGCACTTGGACAGTCACTGCTTTTCCATTTATCTCTGAGGTTGGCCCCTGAGATCCTGAGGCAGGACCTCTATCTAGTTTGTCCCCATCCACTCAAGGACTCGATGAGGACTCATTAAGTGTATGGCCTACGCCAGGTGCTGTGGAGATGGGCACTGGCTCACCAGATCAGCAGAACTGCTGCGTGAGCTAGGGACAGAGTTTTGGTTGGTGTGTCTGAGCTGCATCCTGTTGCCCAGCACTGCTCTCGTCCTCAGTAAGCAGTTCTCAGTCTCCTGAAATAGATGCCTCGATTCTAGAGCGCCAAAAAGTCTGTGGCCCTCAGTGGCAGTGCACTAGACCTGGGAGTGAGTGTGCCTTGAGTCTTGGGCCATAGTGAGCAGCTCCAAGCAGGACCACCGCCCCCTTCCGCACCTCACACCTGACCTCATAGGCAGGACTCAGTCTCCCATTGTCTGTTTCCCACCTCCAAGAGGGCCAGACTTGTAGAAATTCCCTGGCTGGGGACCAGATGGGACCTGACTTTGAATTTGTCTTCAGTTCCACAGAACAATGAGAAGCTTCAGGAGAGCCCCTGCATCTTTGCATTGACACCGAGGCAAGTGGAGCTGATCCGGAACTCCAGGTGTGTGGTGCCCTGGCCCTCGCTGACCCTGGGGCTAGGGGGGAGCGCTTGGCCTGAGTACCAGCCTCAGAGAGCCTTTGACCCGAAGAGGACAGGCAGCCACCCCACCCCTGCTTCGTGCCTGTGCACAAGAGGCGCCACGTTTGACCCTGTGTCCCCGAACATGGTCGTCCCCCTTGAATAGAGTCTGTCCCCTCAGTACTACTGATACCAGGGCCAGGTCATTCTTTGTGGGGGACTGTCCTGGACAGCAACCCTGGCCCCTGCCCACTATGCCGCTGGACACCACCCAGTTTCCCTGGGGTGGAGGTGGGGGGCAGGGCAGAATCATCCAGGTGATAGCCCTTGGGCTCTAACAGAGGAGGGTTGGAGGCTGCTTCTCCACGAGTCTCTGACTCTGTTCTTTAAGGTCTTTCCAACTCCAGTGGAGCCAGAAATTCAGCTGGCAGCTGCACTTAGCACACGCCAGCCTCACACCTGCCAACCCACTTAATAGTCCCACCAGTCCCCCCATTTTCCAGAGAGGAAGTCATTTACCTACATCACTAGTGAGCATGTGACAGGAGAGGAAGTTCTAGGCCTTCAGTTGCCAGTGGAGGTGGTGAGTGAGCCCGCTGGCCCTCCCGGGTGAGGCCCACGGTCTCCTGGCCCAGGGGTCGGCCTGTGTGCTGGGTGCTCCCACCTCACTCTCCTTCCTCCCATCTGACTCCTTGGCATACAGAGAACTGCAGCCCGGAATCAAGGCCGTGCAGGTTGTCCTGAGGTAAGCCCAGCGGTGCCCCAACGCGGAGCTGTTGGCCAAACCTGTCTGCCCCGCCCTGGGCGCTGTAGCCCCGCACAGCGCCCCTTCCCTCTCGCTGTCCCCGCTCAACCCTCGGAGTCCCTGTCCGGCGGTAGAACGCTGCTCCTCTCCTTCCTGCCGCCTGTCCCTTGTCTGTGGGTGCTCAGGCCAGACATGGGCCTGTCGCCACTGCTTGGTCCTTCGAAGTGGCCTCCGCCCCAGGCCCGTGTCTGATTTCCCGCAGCAGCCCAGGCCCCTCTTCTGCCAAGACGCGGAGCCCCACAGCCCCATTGTCCTTGCAGAATCTGCTACTCAGACACCAGCGGCCCTCAGGAGGACCAGTACCCCCCCAACATCGCTGTGAAGGTCAATCACAGCTACTGCTCGGTTCCGGTGAGCAGGGCCCCCAAGACAGCCCCAGTCGGGGTGGGGGCGTTGGCCTCCCCGTCCGTGTCCTTGCCCTCGGCGTGAGCTGACGTGTGCTTCCAGGGCTACTACCCATCGAACAAGCCTGGAGTGGAGCCCAAGAGGCCCTGCCGCCCCATCAACCTCACCCACCTCATGTACCTGTCCTCAGCCACCAACCGCATCACTGTCACCTGGGGCAACTACGGCAAGGTGAGTGGGCGGGCCCCCGCGCTGCCTCCCGCCTGCGCACCCGCCCGCCTGACCCTGGCGCCCACTCCCCCTCTGCTCCCAGAGTTACTCCGTGGCCTTGTACCTGGTGCGGCAACTGACCTCCTCGGAGCTGCTGCAGAGGTTGAAAACCATCGGGGTCAAGCACCCGGAGCTGTGCAAGGCCCTGGGTGAGTGCTCGGGCCTTCTCTGCGGCCCGCCCCTTGAGGACAGGGGCCCCTCTCTTGGCCAGACATGAGGCTCAGGCCATCAGTAGGGGACCAGGACCTCGCAGGGTGCGGCTGTGGGGGTCGCCCTGGGGGTCGGGGAGCTCAGAGGTCTCTGGAGGGTGTGGGGAGAAGAAGGGATCCAGCAGCAGAAGCTTCAGCGCAAGGGCCACTGGGCCGGGTGGTATGTGTGGAGGGGGCTGTGGCCGGCGGCGGGCAGCGGGGGCAGTCGGGGCAGTGCGGCCCTCGGTGATGGATGTTCTAGGCAGGTAACTCGGGAGCCTGGGGGCCCGGGAACCAAGAGCAGGAGCAGAGGACGGGTCCGTGGCAGGAGCTATGAGGATGAAGATAAAAGGTCTCACTGGAAACGGCAGGGCCATTCGCTTTTCCTTTTTTGTACCTTTTTTTTGTTAAAGATGTATTTTATTTATTTGTGCTTGTAAGAACTGGGGTGCAGGCCAGAGGTGCAGGGCGTGAGAGGAGACAGAGTGGGAGCGGAACAGGTGGATCCACTGCAATACACTGGGGGAGCAGCGGGCGAGGCGGGAGAGGTCTGCTGCGCCGTGGGGGCAGCTCCCTGGCCGGGGCTCGAACCCGGGTTGCAGCCGCTGGCGCTGAGACTTTAACCCCTCATTTTTGTACTTTAACAACCAAGAAAAGGGGGGAGTCACAGCTCTGAGCCAGACATTTTTTTACATTAAAGGTCAAGACCAGCAGCTCTGTCCCAATGCAGGGAAGGGGACGGCCTGCGTGTAGTGGGTCTCAGCACTGTCTGCACAGCTGTGTGGTCTCGGGCAAGTGACTGGCCCTCTCTGGTCACCTGGGAGCCCTTGGGAGTGACTTCTACTTGATGCTCACAGTGACCCCGGCGGGTGCAGCCTGGCGATGTCCCCATTGACTGGGTGGGGACACGGAGACACAGAGTGGCAGAACTAGGACTCCGTGAGCCCCGGGGCCTCCACCCGTGTGCTTGGCCACGCCGCCACCTCCTTCCCTCAAAGGGCCCTTTCTTCCACTCTTCCCCACCCCCCCACCTGCCCGTCTCCCCATCTCCTTGTGGGGACAATGGCCAGCTTGACCAGAGAGGCAAAGGATGAGGCCATAGGGTGGGGGTCGGGCATGTGGCAGCACAGCTTAACTCCTTCATGACCTTGGCCAGTCAGGCGCCAAGGCCTGAGGCCTGGAACCTGTGACACGGGGTGGGGGAGTAGGGTGCTGCGTCACGGTCCAGACCCCCCAGGCTGGGTAGGCGGGCCTCCTTGCCACAGCAGGCCCCCGGTCGCCTACAGAGCGGTCCCTCGTTACTCTCTTTGCTGCCAGGTTTCTCGGGTGGCAGCGGTGAGTCCTATTCTTCATTTCGCTCGAACCCCTCCTGCCGCGCACACGTCCCTGGCAGACCTGGGCACGTGCATCAGCTCTCAGCTGCCCAGGGTGTTTTTGAGGCGGGGCGCCACCCGGTAGAAATTCACACTGAGGTTTGAATAACTGCTGTGCCCTCAGTGGGGAGAGGTGAGAAAGGGAGCCAGGAGGCTCTCCGGAAGCGGGCCGGGCGTCCTTCAGGCAGCCGAGTGTCCAGTTGGAGGGACAGCTCCAGGCTCCCCGCAGGGTGTCCTGCAGTCTGCAAGGCTGAGCCAGTCCCTTCTGGAACCGTCTGGGGATGCAGCGTAGCTGAATGTGCCTCTGGGTTTGTGGGCCAATCTCCCCGGCGCCCTGAGAGCAGAAGGCCTAGGGAACTGAAGGGAGGGAGCCCCGTCTCCCTGCACGCTGGCCCCGGGCATGCGGGGTGTGGTTCCGTTCAGCTTTTTTTCAAGTTTGTGCCTTCTGGGAAGGGGAGGCCTCCCGGCAGGTGCATTTTCCAAGCTGCACCAGCTTTGTTGTGGGTGCCGCCATCTCCTTTGTTTAAGAAGACAGACTGTGGTGCAAGGGAGGCACGTGGGTCTGGGCTGGCTGCTGCCCCTGCAGTCCGCGGCGGGCACTCCTGGAGGGGGGCATTGAAGTGGCAAAGTCTGGAAGCGTCCCACCTTGTAGGAACAAGAAGCCCCGGGACTGTCTTGAGAGCAGGCCCTTATCACCGCTGAGAGCAGGCCCCTATCACCGCTGAGTTCTTGGGGAAATTGGCAGTCACAGGGGATGACCTGTGTTACCTGAATCTTTCCAGAAAAGTCTAAAGATCCCCAGCAGGGTGGACTGGTTGGAAGTTTGGTTCTCCTGGTTGCTGTACCCAGGGTGCACCTGGTAGTAACTAGGTGCTGCCCAGTAGTAACTAGGCGCTTTTTACGGATGTTTCTTGTGTGTGTGGAGTTGCAGCCGGAGCCACGGCCCAGGGATATAGGTGTGACCCGCTTCCCCTCTGGAGCAGTGGGTGCTGGAGAGAACCCCCTCCTGGGCCAAATCCCCAGGTGCCTGGGCCCCGTCCTCCAGTGCAACCCTGCCCTCTCCACAGTCAAAGAGAAGCTGCGCCTGGACCCCGACAGTGAGATCGCCACCACCGGCGTGCGCGTCTCCCTCATCTGCCCAGTGAGTTGGCCGGGTCCCCTTCCTCCCGGCCCATTGTGGGGAGCATCTGGGATGGCTGTGCTGAACGGGGCCTGCTCACACCTCCCCCTCCCCCCACACCCCTCAGCTGGTGAAGATGCGGCTCTCGGTGCCCTGCCGGGCGGAGACCTGCGCCCACCTGCAGTGCTTCGACGCCGTCTTCTACCTCCAGATGAATGAGAAGAAACCCACCTGGATGTGCCCCGTGTGCGACAAGCCGGCACCCTACGATCAGCTCATCATTGATGGGTGAGTGACTGGCGACACAGGGGCGCCCTTCTCCCTGTCGGGCCACCTAGCCTCAGCCCCTCACCTCTCTCAGCCTGAACTGCTGAGGCCTCTGGCTCCCGCCTCCCCAGGGCCTGTGCCTGCCCCAGTGGTGACCCTGGCAGCGGCCGCAGCCTGTGCTGCAGAGGGCGGCAAATGTTGCCCTGCAGGACTTCTCAGAGCCTTTGATTTTAGGGTTCAGAAACTGAACTCTGGACCCAGCAGGGCCCACGTTGCATTTGGATGACCTTGTGCTCTCCGGGTGTCTGTTTTCCCCCACGTAAAAGCGGACTCGAACCCCCGCCTGATTCAAAGCTGCTTCTCCAGCCCAGCAAAGAGAGATGAAAGGGACACACTTCTCCCCAAAGCTTTGGCCACTTCCCCGTCTTCCCCTTCCTGGGTGTCACCAGCGTGCTGCCAGTCCATCCCCCCCGCCCCGGGGGACAAAGGGAGAAGAGCCATTCTCCCCAAAAGGAAACTGCTCAGGTCTTGGGTTTCCAGAAACTGAGCCTAGCACCTGACTCCAGGGTCCTGCCTGGCGCAGCACACCTGCCTTCTGTCCCCAGAGCCAGGTGGAGGGGTTGGCGGAGGGATGCCCCACAAAGGAGCGTTCAGGGCAGATGTCAGCAGCTTTGCCCTGAACCAACAACCACAGGCCACCACCAGCCTGTCCGTGGCCAGGATGCACATACAGGTGCTGTGTGTGCCAGTGCCACAGGCTTTTGTCCCCATGTTCAAGTTCCTCGAGCCCAGGGTCTGCACCCGTCCCTCCCAGGTGTCCCAGGAGATGGGGCCTTCACTGTCTCCACTTTACAGATGAGGAAACTGAAGCTTGAAGGGGGCAGCGACAGTCCAGAGGCCCCCAGCTTGCAGGTGGCAGATCAGGACGCAAACCCAGGTCCATGCAGCTCTGAGCCAGGGTCCCCTCTCAGAGGGGCCAGCTGACATCCCCTTGCTGTCCAGCCCTCGGGCCAAGAGAGCAGGCCTCGGGGCCATGGCAAGGGCTGGTCCTGAATGGGGGCTCTGTTTCTGACCTGGCAGCTGTGCAGCCAGTCCCCGCCTCCCCCACAGGCCTCGAGTGGGTCACTCGGGCTCAGGGTGCCAGCAGCTCTGACAGCTCTAGGGGCTGGCAGAACTGAGCTTGGGGAGCGTGGCTGTGAAGCACACGGGCCATGAGCCCAGCAACCTGCAGGGTGTAGACACCAGAAGCTTCCTGGAAGAGGGGTCCTTGGTTTATACGTTGATTATCAGAGGGCCTGTCACCTTACTGGTCCCGGTCCCGCACTGGGTGATCCAAGGGTGATCCTGCCTCAGGGCTTTCTTGTTTAGGACATGGGGCTGGGGCTGGGGTGGGAAGGAGCAGAGACACACACACTGCTTATTGCCGCAGCCAGCTCTGGAAGAAGAGGAACTGTCAGGTGGGGCTTTGCAGTGTGAGTAGGTGTTTTCCAAGGTGGGAAGTGTGCTGCAAGTGGAGTTGTGTCTATACTAGGGTGACCTGGAGTGGTGATCTGTGGGCATGATGACAGAGAGGAGGCCCCAGGGTGGAGGTAGGAGGCACCTGTTGGCCCTCCAGGATATCAGGGAGTAACGGGGCCTCAATCCCAAGTGACCGTGATTGAGGGAGTCGAAGGCCCTAGAGGCAGGTGCAGCTCAGATGTTGAACAAATGCCGGAGCCAGGGCGGGTCCTCAGGTAGCCCAGCTGCTGGAGGTGGACACTTGCCTCAGCTGGCGGCAGGGAGACGGGCCAGAAGCTGGTCCCCTGACTTGGTGAGCTCAGAGAGCCCACACGCTCCCCAGGCCTTAGTTTCTCCACCTGTGAAACGGGGCTGACTGTGGCCCCTCCGCAGAATGGTGTAAGGGTCAGGATGAGCTACACGGAGCCTGGCGAACCATGAGAACCTTGAGTGCTCTCTTGGGGAGGCTGCTGTCTGTGAGCAAGGTGGCCCCACTTCTGCTCCCAGCGCTCCCCCATAGCCGTCCCAGGGGACTTGGCACACTCCTTGCCTCTGAGTCGGGGCTCCCGCCTCTGCACAGGGAGGTGAAGTAAGGAGTCAAGATGGGGGGGTAGGGGGGCAGCTCAGTTAGGGTCTCGGTGGGCAGCCCCCCTCCCCCGCCCCAGCAGCCCCCAGGCCCCGTGCTGCCCTGCAGCTGGAGGGCGGCACTGTCCTGCGGGGCGAGCTCCCTGCACGCCTCCCCGAGGACCCAGCCCACATGGTCCTCCGTGTGGTGGGCACCAGGCCCTGGCAAGCGTGGAGAAGACCTCCTGCCAGGCCAGGGGAGCAGGTGGGGAGCAAGGTGCGCGCGGCCCCAGGAATCAGCCCGCCCACCCCTCTAGGCTCCTCTCCAAGATTCTGAGTGAGTGTCAGGACGCCGACGAGATCGAGTACCTGGTGGACGGCTCGTGGTGCCCGATCCGCGCCGAGAAGGAGCGCAGCTGCAGCCCCCAGTGCCCCATCCTCGTGCTTGGTGAGTGCCCTGGGCCCTGGCCCTGTTCCGGAGGCCTGAACACTCCTGGCTTTGACTCAGTTCTGCCATGCAGCCCTTTTTATCTAAAATGGAGGCAGCCCGGTGGAGTCCACCCTAAATGGGAGGGGCGGGGGCAGAGGCACCGCGCGGCTGCGGAGCGCAGGATCGGGGGGCCTGCCTCGGGGCCCTCAGCACCCTGAGACAGGAGCTGCCCCTCGCTGGCCTCGGCCCCCCCGCCGCGCGGTCAGCCGGGCCTGAGCTTCTCGCCCGCGCCCACAGGCACCTCGGACGCCAACGGGCTCCTCTCCACCCCCGACATCAGCAGTGGCGGCGGCGGTGGCGGCGGTGGCAGTGCGCTCGGGGGTGCCGGCGGCGGGGTTGGCGCGGCGGGGAGCGCCGAGAACGGGAAGCCGGGAGCCGACGTGGTGGACCTCACTCTGGACAGCTCCTCGTCCTCGGAGGAAGAGGAGGAGGAGGAGGACGACGAGGACGACGAGGACGAGGAGGGCCCCCGGCCCAAGCGCCGTTGCCCCTTCCCGAAGGGCCTGGTGTCGGCCTGCTGACCACTGGCCGCCACCACGGGCGGACGCGCGACTTTCCTGGTGCTCACTCACGCCGAGGGGCGCAGGCGGGCCTCGGGGTACAGAGGGAGGAGTGATTTTTTTTTTTTTCATTTTTATTGTTCATTTTGTTTTTCCACCCCTTTCCCTGGCTCCTGGCACCTGTACCTCTGGACTCTCCTATCAGAGGATTTAAAAAAGTAAAATGACAAAAAAAAAAACAAAAAAAGAAAAGAAACCCTACAAAAAAATCAGACTCTTAAAAGCAAGGCAAGCCACCCACACAGCTGCTCCCCGCTGGAGTCAGGGCCTCGAAGACTGAGCTGACCTGGGGCTGGGCGGGCGGGCCCCGGGAAGCCGGGCCCTCCAGGGGCACCCCAGCCCCCTCTTCCGACGACCACGACAGCCCGCGCAGAGGGCCGGGGTGGGTGGCCCCCTCCGACGGCGACCACGATTTGACATTCGTCTGTTCCTTTGCTTTCTTCTCTGTGAACGTGTCCTCTCGCGGAGCCCCGGTGTGCGGCAGCGGGCAGCGGGCAGCGAGCGTCTTAGCCAAGAAGCCATGGAGTGGGTTGGGCAGGGAGGGGGGTGGCG